>ML824697.1:88257-116976 GCA_009831015.1 Picea engelmannii | reverse complement strand
CAAAGAAGGCTTTATAGGAAAGCACAACTAGCCTACATCATCAGTGATGAAGAAAATCCTACCAACCACCCTATTTTTGCAGTTGAAACTAAGTTAGGATCTAGTATATTACAACTCATTGATGCTCCTCAATCACCTATTGAAATAAGAAAACAATCTACTTCCTCATGTGAAATTCCTCCACCTAGTACCTATGTTTGGAAGATGTTTTTTGATGGGGCCTCTTCTAAGGAAGGTGTTGGTGCTAGGGTAGTCTTTATTTCCCCTACCCAAGAGACCATTTCTTTGTCTTACAAGATCGAATTTGAAACTACCAACAATGCGACAGAATATGAGGCTCTTGTTTTGGTTTTGGTGGATGCTAAAGACATGAATATTAAAGAGTTAGCAGCATTTGGAGATGTTGAATTGATTTTTCATCAAGTCAAAAATATGTATCAATATAAACACCCCAGGTTGGTGACTTACATAAATGAAGTCTGGGATCTTGTTGATAATTTATTCTCATCTTTTAATATCTCTTTTGTTACAAGAGAAGAAAATATTTTGGTTGATTCTTTGGTTGTTTCAGCAAGTAATTTCATAATTCCTGTGCCCCCCAATCTCAAATATGATGTGGAAGTAAAGTATAGACCCTCTATACCTGACAATGTCAAACATTGGAAGGTATTTGAGGATGATCTTGAGATCAAAAGATTTCTTGAAACTGTGGATGAATTCTCTACCCCACATATTGATCAACATCAAGATGATGAAAAAAATCCTCTTGATGATATTTTTCTTAATAAAATTGCTGACCATAAGATTGTTCAATTTCCTAGAAACCATATTCCAAGAGGATTAGTTCCTTTGGAGAGATTGTTTGACAGAAATGATGTTGTTGTGAAGGTTCAAGGTTCAAATGAAAATGTTGATGTGACTGAATGCAATTTGGGTACAAAAGAGGATCCAAAGTATGTAAAACTATATAGCAACTTGTCAAAGGAACAAAGGGCTGAGTATTTCAAGGTTTTAAAGGAGTTTTCTGATATATTTTCTTGGAAATATGAAGATCTACATACATACGACACAAGAATCATTGAACATAAGATCCATTTGAAAGAGGAGACAAATCCTTTTAGGCAGAAGCTCAGATAGATAAATTTCATGCTACTGCCTATTATGGAAAAAGAGATTAAGAAGTTGGTGGATGCCAAGATCATCATTCCATTGAGATACTCTGAGTGGGTGGATAACTTAGTCCCTGTGAGAAAGACAAATGGATAAATTAGACTATGTTTTGACTTTAAGAACTTGAACAAAAGCTCCAATAAGGATAACTATCCCTTGCCAAAGATGGAGAACATTTTGTAGAGAGTGACTGGATCATCTAGGATGTCTATGATTGATGGTTTCTCAGGCTACAATCAGATCTTTGTCTTACCTGAATATAGATATAAGACAACCTTCACTACTCCTTGGGGCACATTCATGTATGCTAAAATTCCCTTTGGATTAATGAATGCAGGAGAAAACTTTCAACGAGCAATGGATATTGCCTTTATTGGGGAAAATGATGAATTTGTGGTCATCGATATAGATGAAATTATAGTGTTCTCAAAGTTTGATAAATATAATTATCATAATTTAAAAAAGGTCTTCTTGAAGTGAAAAAAGTTTGGTCTCTCTCTCAATCCTAAGAAGTCTTTCTTTGCTTTGAAGGAAGGAAAGTTATTGGGACATATTGTATCAGTAGAAGGGGTAATAATTGATCCAAGCATAATAGAATCCATCTAGACTTTATCTCTTCCCAGGTCTAAGAAAGAAGTTAAGTCTTTATTAGGTAAGATCAATTTTCTAAGAAGGTTAATATCTAACTTTGTTGAATTGGTAAAGTACATTACATCCATGCTTAGGAAAGGAAAATAGGTGAAATGGACTGTTGAGTCCTGAGATTCTCTTGATCAAATAAAAAAGGCCTTGACTGAAGCACCTGTACTTATCAGCCCTAATTATTCCAAGGAGTTCATGATATTCTCCTTTGTCTCCTATGACACATTGGTTTTTGTTTTACAACAAACGAATACAGAAGGGTTAGAGTAGCCTATTTCCTTTTTCAGCAAGGAATTAAGGGATGCAGAGATGAGGTATGATATCATGGAGAAAACGTCTTACACTTTGGTTAAATCACTCAAAGCCTTCAGAGTATACATCCTTCATTCCAAAATCATTGATTATGTTCCCTCATATTGTTTGAAAGAGATACGTATCCATCCTAACATTGCTGGGAAGAGGAGAAAATGGATTGCCAAAATTATGGAATTTGAACTTGAAATAAAACCCACTAAATTGGTGAAGAGCCAAGGTTTATCTAGGTTGTTTGATGAATCAAATTGCAAAGAACTAAGTTTTAATTTCATGAATCTAAACCTAGAGAAGTAGAAAACTGATTTTTCTGATAAAAGATCTCATATCAACCCCAACTTAGCAGAATGAACCTGGTATAAAGACATCATATGTTTTCTGCAAAAGTTGCAGCCTCCTTATGGTTTGGAGAAAAACAACGTGAGAGATATGAAACTTAAGGAAATTAGATATTGTCTTATTGATAACATGTTGTATTGGAAAGATCCTCTAGGGGTTATTTTGAGGTGTGTATATCCACAAGAGGCCCAAAGGGCCATGAATGATTTTCATGATAGCTTGTGTGGGGGCCATCATTTTTGGAGAACCACAACCTATAAGATCCTCAAAGTTGGGTATTTTTGGCCTATCCTTTTTTCTAATGTTTGTACAAATATTAGAGCTTGTGTGAAATGCCAAAATTTTTCTAGAAAGAAGCAACTCAAATATTTTCCTTTGAAGCCAGTGGTGGTTTCTGGACCTTTTCAGCGGTGGGGCCTTGACTTCATTGGAGAAATTCACCCAACATCAAGTGGTCAAAATAGTTGGATTCTAACTACAATTAACTATTTATACAAATGGATAGAAGCCATACCTTCCAGGAGTGCCTCTCATTAGGTAATTATTGGTTTTCTTGAAGATATCATGCCCAGATTTGGTTGTCCCAATAAGATTGTTACTAGCAATGCTGCTTATTTCAAAGATGAACCTTTGATCAAGTTTTGTGAATAGTATGGGATTGCATTATTCCATACTAATCCTTGTTATCCCCAAGGAAATGGTTTGGCAGAATATTCTAACAAGAGCCTCATAAAGATAATCAATAATTTGTTAGAAGACAACAAGAAAGTATGGCACTCAAAGTTAAAATTTGCATTATGGGTTGATATAGTTACTACAAAGGGGTCACTTGGTATTTCCCCCTTTCATATTGTATATGGGATTTAGGTTGTCTTTCCTACTCATCTTTCCTTTCCCGTGGAAAAGTTATTACAGGATCAGGATGGAGAACCAAATGATTTGGTCAAGAGGATAAATCAGTTGGTAGAAGTGCAACAGATTAGAGAGTAACTCCTTGACAAAGTAAAGGACCATCAGTAGAAGATCAAGAAATATTTTGACCAGAAGGCAAGCATAGAATATTTCTAGCTGGGAGATCTAGTGCTCAAGTGGGATGCACCCAAGAAAGAAAAAAGAAACCATGGTAAATTTGAAGCCTTGTGGATTGTCCCTTTCAGGATTTATGAGATGTTTTCAAATAATACTTACAAATTACAGAACCTGGAGGATTATGGAGTTTTTGGCAGCCCTATTAATGGGTACTTTCTTAAGAAGTTTTTTGTTTGAGCCATGAAGTGGCTACCCCTTTCATTGTAAATATCATGTTTCTTCTTATTTTGTTGAATAAATAACCCCATAGCCCTAGAATAAGACACTGGAACTACATGTTATTGGCATCTCTCAGGGAGCATGCCATCCCCTATGGAGCCAAATGTTAACACATAGAATTGCAGGGGTTAAAAAAAATAAATTTAGTATTTATCTTCGAGTCATAGGTTTTCTTTAAGTTTTTATGATTTCCTATTGTCAAGACCGAAGTCTGTACTTTTGTCCCTTCTCCCTCTCCAGCACAAACTATCCTTGAAGCCTTTCCTCAAAGGGAAATGACCTATGATTTTCACGATATTTATTGCATCATCCTTTCTTATTTGGACAACCTCACTACTTGATCCAAAAAGAGAAGCCAACATTTAGATGACTTATGCATCATTTTCCAATGATGTCGCCAATATAATATCTGCTTGAACCCCCTCAAGTGTGTCTTTTGCATCACTATCGGATGCCTCCTTGGGTTCATGGTTTCCCAACATGACATCACTGTAGACTCTCTCAAGTTCCAAGATATCACCGAAATTCCCCCACCTAGGAATTTACGCCAACTAAAGAGCTTGCAAGGAAAATACAACTTTCTACATCGCTTTGTCCCAGACTAGGACACTCGGGCACATTCTTTTATCTGCTTACAATGTCATGATATCCCATTTTGATGGGATGACCATGCTCAAACAACTTTTGATTATCTAAAATTCTCCTTCTCCAATGCCACTTTGATTAGTCCCCCATACTATGACCGTGATTACATCCTCTACTTATCAATGTCTGCTATCTCAGTAGTTGGAGTCCTCATACAACTAGGGGATTATGGGTGTGAACATGTCATTGACTACATTATTAAAAAATATTTAGGGCCACCCTTGAAGTATAATCATGATGAGAAACTCGCATTAGCAGTTGTCCTCACAGTCCAAAAAATGCAACATTACGTTCTTCTTCAAACTACCAAGGTTGTAGCAGATTCCAACCCCATGCAGTATTTTCTTAGTCTAAGGAATATTAATGGAAAATTTTCCCCATGGATCATTATCCTCTATGAATATGATCTGCAGTTCTTTACTCACAAAAAAAATAAAGCTCTAGACCTAGCCAAACTCATTACGGATTTTCCCTCCGATGCCAAATCTTCTCCCATCAATGAGGATTTCCCCGATGAACACCTCTTCTTCATACCCTATGATGACCCCTGGTATGACGACCTACTCATATACCTCCGCACATTGAATTTCGGGTCTCATCTCTCTCGAGATTATCATCGATGAATTCACCATCAAGCCCCTTAATACCTCCTCATTGGAGATATTTTTTATCGATGCAGGGTCGATAACATTCTTCAGCAATGTCTTACCATTGATGAAGCTGACAGAGTCCTGAACGACTTCCACAATGATGCTTTCGGTGGTCACCTCTTGAGTATTTCCACTGCCCAAAAAATCATTCGAGCAAGGTACTTCTGTCCCACTTTTTTTCATGACTGCATCCATGCTGTCAAGCAATGCGACACATGCCATCTCTATGCAAATAAAGTATGAGATCCACCAGCTCTTTGACACCTAGTGATCACTGCCAACCCCTTTTGTAAATGGGGTATAGACATCATGACTTTCCATCCTCCATATATTAATGTACACAAGTACATTTTCGTGGTAGTGGATTACTTTACCAAATGGGCCGAAGCCATGCCCACATTTAACAACACCGCTGACACAACAATGAGTGTTTTATTCAACCACGTCATTACTCGATTTGGAGTCCCACTGCAACTAGTGTTTGATCATGGTAAGCACTTTGAGAATGAGATCTTTGCAGAACTCTCCTCAAAATTAGGCTTCTCCCATTATTTCCCCTCCCCATACTACCCTTAGTCCAACATACAAGTCGAGGTTGTTAACAAAGTCCTCAAAACCATGCTACAACGTACCATCAACAAACATAAGACCAACTGGTATCATATGTTGTTTTATACTTTATGGGTTTATTGCACAACAGTCAAAACTGCCACTGGTTTTAAACTGTTCCACCTTGTCTATGAGATCGAATCCACCCTCCCTATCGAGTGTGAAATACCCACATTACGCATTTTCATTGAGCCATAACCTGACACTACTCCAATGGAGCAACACCTGTTGAACGTAGAGTCACTTGATGAAGATCAACAATATTCATTACAACATAATGAGGCAGCTAAAAGATGGTCCAAATCCACCTTCTACTGCCATGTTGACCTTCGCTCATTTAACAAAGGTGATCTGATGTTAGCCTACGATATTTCCCACGATACTCTTGACCATGGGAAATTCGAGCCATTATGGCATGGACCCTACATTGTCCAAAACTGCCTCACTAAAGGCACCTACATCCTGGCCTCTTTAGAAGTCTACCCTCTCAAATAACCCATCAACGGGTTGTACTTAAAGAAATTTTATGCCTAAGCATAGCCACCCTACCTTAGGTTTCTCTTTCTACACATTTTTAGAGTTTTTAGTCTTATTTATCACCACCACTCCTCATGTATGATATATAATCATTTTATTGACAGATGCATTATCCATAAACCTACCACATCGGTTACACTGATGGTGCCAACCGTTGGACCCAAAATCTTTCTTTGGTCGCTTGTGCCCTCTATATTCCCTCACATGTCCTACTCCACTCTAGTGGAATATGTTTGGGCTCGACCACCAACAACCAAGATGAATATGACATTGTCATTGGTCTCCTCATCAAGGCTAGTCACCACCACATTCATCACCTTAACATTCTATTAGATTCCCATCTTGTCATCCTGCAACTCAACATCGTATATCATGTTCATGATCCTTGCCTCTTTTGCAAATACCTGCAAGTTAGACTCCTATCTTGCAATTGATTCCATCAAATTTACACATATTCCAAGACAAATCATTCAGGTAGCATATCACATCGATAACCTAGCATTATATTGGCATTTATCACATTAAACATCATTTTATACAAAGCATCATACATTTTTTCGCAACACATGGAAAATACATCATACATAAAAACATATTAGAGAAAGACATGAATGGTCCAAAAATATATCCATATATATATATATATATATATATATATATATATATCATCATCAAATGTCATAAGTGTTTACAAAAAATACACATGCACAATTGCCCGTAGGCCCATGAATCCCCCCACCCTTATGAGTACAAAAATGGTTATCTAGTACCCTATACAAAATCAGGCTCCCAAGCCTGTACATACAAAAAATGACACTCAAGGTCCCCGAAAGATCCTCTCCCAGGTCCTCTATCAATCAGAGGTTCCCCACCAGTTGGGGACCTCCAGGTCCATGAGGCAGTTGACCATTCATCCCCACCCCAACCACTGTTTCTCGATGGATCAGGGTCCACCAATCTGCTAGGACTCCCAAACATTGCTCCAAAACCTCTCCATCTTAGATGTGGGCCCACATTCCCTCAAGAACACCCTATAGAACTCGCTCGAAATGTCTAGACAGGTCCTCCAACATCACCCTGGCATATTCCTACGACTCTCTCACTGGTCCATCACCAATGTCATCTCACCACCACCTCTGGCCAACCCTCAAATTTGCAGGCACCAACTGAGCTGGCCCCCGGTGAGCCGACTCCCTGACAACCTCCACCTATCTCCCTCAGGGTCCCACATCTTCTAAACAACACCAAATATAGTGTCAGTATCCATATACATATATAATCAATGATATCTATCAAAATCACAAAACATAAAACTACAAGACAAACCTCATTGGTCTGAGTCCTCCCCAGGAGACATTATCATGTATAGATCATGTCTAGACACTTTATTAAATAAAATGGAAAATTCAGAGGTTTACCAAACTGGAAGTGAGGCAAGAGGAGAAAATGTCAGGCTTTGAAGGTGGAGTACTTACCCTCACAAGTAATTAGTCTAGTGATAACAATTAGAGGATTAATTAATTCATCCTTAATCCACCCCTTTGAATATCCTTTAGCCCCGAAAACATTTTGATATTCTGGTTTTAAAACCCGATTGTAACTCTGGCATGGAAGTTGATGTTGCTTGAACCATTTGTCTTCAATTTGTGGGAGTTTCATGGCCACAACAATGGACTCTTTGGAGAATCGAAAAAATAGTGACCCAACATGAGCACAATTTCCATCGAATCCAAGGGCGAACTGAAGGGAAACATCATCATCGTTCCCCTCTAGACTGGCGAGAAATTTTCCCAATCTTGCTCGGAGAAATAATTCTCGACATGCTTTGAAATCCATAATGGCTAACAGTTCGACATACGAGGAGGGTTCGTGACAATTCAGAATGGATATAGAGAAAAATATGAGTGATACAAAAAATGGGAAGAGGATTAGTGATACAGAACAGGGTGCTCTATTCAAATGAAAGGGAAACATGAGGGTCGCGTCATGGGTTCATTTAGCACATATGAATTCCATACATAGTAATTATTACACAGGGATTTGAATGAAATCATACTTGGATATCAATCAAATCGCATGAGAGATTTGATCAATGTCCAAGTTGAAGACTTGGACATTATGATAGTAAGAATAAATGAAATCATAAATTTAAATTCACCTCTTAACAAGCATGATATAACATCTTTAGTAAACTTAATTTACCACTTTACAATTGTAATTGAACTTCTATTGATCATACCTGAACTGAATCATTAAAATGGAATTCACATTTACAGTACTTCATATAGTACCTTATCCAACACTCCATATGACTCTCCATCCAACACTCCATATTATCTGACACTCCATCCGACACTCCATCTAGTGAAGATTATACAAAAGTCAGTAGCAGGCCTGAAATTGCCAGAGTCACTGAATTGTAAGGCTCTTGTTTACTGTTGGCATAGGGGCAGACCCAAGGTTCAACGCTTCAACAATGTACCAACAAAACCCTAACTACCGACCCTTTCAGAAACACCTGTGAAGAAGATGAAGTGTCACCCAAGGTAGAGGTAGGAGGGGTTGCAGGAATCAAGTGTCTACAACTAAGCTGGGACATAGATCTATGATTACAACAATCATTAGGGAACTTAGAAAACAATAAGTATTAGTTCATGAGTCTCATTCACATCATAGATCAACCCTTATTAAAGATCAACGCGATAACAATCAAGATCAAGCACTTACAATCACTTAGCACCAGGGATGATTTTAGGGGCTAAATTTTGCTCATGACATAATTTTTCATGGTTTTTCCAAAAACAAGATTCGCTATTCTAAAAATGATTCACCCAAATTCTATAGGATAAAATTATTTTACCTTAAAAATCACCAAAAATTTATACAAACTATATAGAATCCTTAGAAATTTGAATATGTTTACAAAAATATCACCAAACATTTATAGTTGGCATATGAAGGATTACTAAGATTCACCAAGGTTTCTACATTTTAAAATAAATTTCCATCCTTAAAATCATCCCTGCTTAGCACATAGCATTAGCTCAAATCTAGCATTTATTCATCTTTAATCACTAAGACACAACATCATATGCATTCATCATACATTATAAAAATATCACTAAGCAGATAAACAACATAATACACATCGAACAAAGCACATCACGACAAAGGATATACGTGGTTCACCCTAGTGTGGGGCTACATCCACCAACAGATTCTTCTGCTTTATTAATCTTCAATATTCTTACATTCATATTCTCCTGTGCACAAAGCCATAGAGACGAACTCTGCAAAGGACAGGAGATCTGTGCATAGCATGCCAGATCCTCCTTTCCAAAACCGAGTCAAGGCATACAACCAACTCCTTAGTAGCACAGAGCCCTAATTTACACAGTCCATCTACACAAATCCACTTACAACCTCTTGCACTAATCCAACATTAACACTTACAACATATTATGCACATAGCCAACTATCATCACCACCTCTTACTTCACTTAGCTATTTATTTATATATTTACAAAATGGCCTAATCATGGGTAAACCCATGGGTCGATATCCTATAACCTGTTATGTTGGTGCGGATTTGATCAGACCATGGTCCTTCTCAGGTTACCAACAAAAGGTACCATGTAGTCTAGAGCACTGGCATTTTCATCTCCTTCGAAGAGAAGAAGTCTCACCCGAAGCACTGCTGAGACAGATAGATAGGGAAGGGTAGGGAGAAGACTAAAGGGGATCCATAGAGAAGTTAGAACTCATTCCAGTTCTTGTGAAAAAGACATTATCATATATGGAACATCTAAATTCAAGAGTTGAACCTACTTACAATGCGAGCAACCATCTAAACATTGAACTATTAAGTAAAAATCATAAGTCATAAAGAAACATTGTAATGCATAAGTAACATACAAAGACACATCATATTTTGAAATTTATTCTTTCTTCCTATTATCTCTAGGATATTTCCTTCATTATAGACTCAGAGTTACAAGAAAGGCTCAGTACAGACTCTCGGATCTGAAATCATATCTCAGAGCTCTAGCTCTCCAAATGACAGTTCTAATTCATTACAGATTCTTCCTTTTCTTCTCTCGACCTACAAAAATAACCAACACTAATCCCAAAACTTAACCCTAATTAACCAACCATGAATTGATGTATCCAATAATGAGTAGCTCTGCCAATGAATGAATGAGCCCTTTTACAATTATATTAAGCCCTATATATAGCTAGGTTGTGTCTTCCTTCTTGTCTTGCATGCTCTCTTTTTCTGTTGCAATCGTTTGTTGCTTAGATGGTGTTGTGCTAACTTCCACAATTGATTTTTGTTACTCTTTCTCTGAACCTCTGATGAAGATTTTGCAACTCATTCTTAGCCAAAAATTGCGTAATTCTTTCCCAAAAACGAAGGGCTCAACAGGCTCCGACCACAATCCTTGACTCATCCTCGAGTCAAGCACTTAGTTCTTTCACATCCCCTAGGAGCAACTGTTGTTTTCCCTTGTCCAAATTTTCCTCCTCTTTGAGCTCTTCTGTTTGTACCTTTTCTTCCTTTACCTCCTCAAACGAAGGGCTCAATTTTGATTGAATTACCGGTCGAAAATCATACCGCTCTTTCTTGGCTACAGATTGTGCTTCGTAGAGTGTATTCAGCTCATTGTCGGCCTCCTGAATTTGGTCGAACTTCTGTTGTTGCTCCATGGGGTCCATTGTGTCTACAAATTTTTCATTCAACACTTGGATCTTTGTGCACATTTCCTCCAAAACTTGATTCCATCAAGCAATGATGCCCATCCAGTCGCTGACTTCTCTGAAAAGTTTGGTGTAGTTTGATGTGTGCTTGTGCAATGATACTCTAGCATTGTTTCCTTGTAATATTTTCTTCTGCATTTGTGCCTGGAGAAGCTGAGGTTATTGTTCTGCTTCCTATCGGACCTGTTGTGGTTTCACTTGGAGCTGGTTAGTGCGGTTGGCAATTTGCGTCCATGCTTCCTATAACAACTCGATCTATTTCTCTGGCTCACTTGTGTCGTTGGCCTCAGGTAGTTTAGGTGCAACCTTATGAATCTT
Organism: Picea engelmannii; assembly: GCA_009831015.1. Lineage (NCBI taxonomy): Eukaryota > Viridiplantae > Streptophyta > Pinopsida > Pinales > Pinaceae > Picea > Picea engelmannii. The sequence continues at coordinate 105,688 of ML824697.1, read as the reverse complement.
CGGCCAAGCATGAGAAATTTTTTCCTACACTTATTGTAGTTTGCGCTAGACTTGGATTTTTTCATATTCCTCCTGCAGTCTATATGTGTGCATCACAAATTTTTTTTTCCTTGCAATATGAGCTGATCTCTCAGCCTCCTGTAGTCTTTGCTCCAACTAGTCTGTGGATTCCCTGATTAAACCAAATAATTAGGGAGTTGGCTAGTGTATCATGTCGGTAGATGAAGGGGGTACTTCGGTGGGTGCTCGCGTATGTAGAGGAAGTCCACTGGCCACTGAATGGTCTGAGAGAGTGTCTACCTCTTCCTCTGTTAGTGACGTTGGTGCGAATCTCATCCTTAGATATACTGGTAGAAGAGTCATAACCTCTATTTTGGCTATGCAGAGTTGCATCAATTCCACAAATTTTTGGGGGTCCTGGAGAACTTGTTCCATTTGTGCTCGCATGGCTTTCAGATCCTTCTCAGTTGTCGCTTCTGGTTCATTGTGCGCATATAGTTTCTGTGGCTCGTCCGATCCTTCTTCTTGGTGTGTCATGATTTCTTGGGCACCCTCACCCTTGCCTGGTGAGGTGACTTGCTGGTTTCTATCAGGTTCTTGCTCCTCTCTTCTTCAGGCGTCTTCTTTCTATGTTGAGGACACAAGTTGTTGTTCCTGGGTGTTCAGATTCAGAACATCCAGCATCGTTCTCAGCTCGACGAATTTGGTGTTGGGACCAGAAATTTCTAGTTCGGGATTGTTTAATTCTCTGGTTATTTGTTGGGGTCGTCGTTCCACTATTTCTTGTAGATCAAGCTACATTGGCTCTGAGGTTGTGGTTTGATTTGGAGTGGTTGTGAGGAGGTTTGGTAATTGGAGTGGTGGAGGATGCTCAATGATGAATGTGGACGGAAATGTTTCAGGCTCTAGGTCATCTTGAATGTCAATGATAGTGGTGTCTTTGGTCATGGCGTGGGTCTGAGGAGTGACAGATGAAAGGGGCTATGGTTTTAGGGGGTTATTCGGTGATACCCCAGTTCTAGGCATCTTCACCACTGGTTCGGTACCAAGCACAATGCCTAATATCTGGTTAACCAATGCACCTGACAACACAACATCATCCAATAGCTGTCAAGGGGGAGGTATTTTCCTCCGCTCTCGTTGTAGTATCTCTTCTTCCTCCTATTAATCTTTTTGGGTTAGAGCATCTGGCTTCTTTTGCTCAGGGCCTGAACTCGGTCCCTCTCCTACTTGCTTTTCTTTTTTCTTGAGGATATCTACAGGAAAAATGTAATGCATCCCTGAGTTACGTGGGTCGCGTTTAACTCTTGGCCATGACATGAATTCCTTATCGATAACTTCCTCATCCAAATAGAATGGTAGCATCTGTGTGTGGAAATGTTCCCAGCTAGTGTGTCTCGACCAGATGAATGTGTTGTGTCAGTTCATGTTGAAGGAAATATTCCTCGTGTTACAATTGAGGATCTCCTGTGGGATGCACAACCTCTGTGTTGCATCTATCATAGCATTATACCATTTGGAAAAGGCTGCATTGTTGAGTGTTGTGTTCTCCAAGTTTGGTCTAGACTGCCATGGATCGAACATCTTCGCCATGCACCCCTTATCTGGTATTTATGGTTGTCTACCCACGAGTGGCTTCCATTTGAGCATTGTGAATGCCACAAGTAGGTATCCATAGGTGAAGTTTCCTCCCTTATCCTGTGCTTCCTCGCAAGCTACTAGTAGTTCCTCCAGTAGGAAACTATACCAATTGAACATTGCTCCTTGTGCACAAAATTCGGCAACATATAGTGCATATAGAGTGCATTGTTCCCTATAGTAAGACCTCATAACCTTGCTGGATATGATGTAGCAGCCATTCTAGACTGTTTTAGGCATTATTGGTTCAATGATTGTTGTGCGTCCTCCTCTCTTTGTGTTAAACTTCTCATATAGGATAGGCTCACCTTTATTTTTCTCGTGCTTGTTGGGCCCATGAAATCCCTTCGACACATCATCTCATTGGGAGGATAGTCCAATAAGATATTGGATATCTTGTGAATGGATTGGATACCTCTTATTCAATCATAAACGTTTGTCATGCACTCTTCTTATCAAAAATTTTGTGCAGCGCTCCATCTCACCTGTGGTACCAAAGACTGGTAAGTCTCTTAGGTTCGTGATGGTTGAGTTAAATAGGTTGATGAACCCTTCTTTTGGTACAAATTGTATGTCCCCAGCTCCATCCAGATCCATCTCCAAAAAGAAATATGTGTGTATCTGTGGGAACAAGGTTGAATCCTTGAGATCAAGCTCGAGGAGCTTGACTTTTTCTATATTCCCTTTGAGATCGCCCATGATTTCGACCCGGGGTCGCAGGGCTCATCTAGTACTGCTTCTTTAGACATGGCACCTTGACTTGCTGTGGCTCTCGATATTTTCACTTCGGTAACATGTAAGAGCTAGGGTTACTTCTGCAACTTTTACAATGGGCCCAACTGGTTCGCACTGCTGTGTTTGGAAATGGCTATGCTCATTTTAGAAACAATACATTCTCGGATAAGTTCTGAGAGCCTTATACTTGGATTAACGGGTAAGTTTTATCAGTAACTACTAATCATCATGACCGTATCGATGCAATCCAGGCATGAGTTGTCCGAAGGGACGGTTTAATCAAGGTAAATCCTATCAGGCAATCTTGGTATTTATGTATCTGAGTGGAATAGGGACATGGCTAAATTGAGACCTCTCTATTTGACGGGTGAGTGTCCCAACGCAAACGTCAATGGCATATTGGCATAATGTGGCTTTAGGGTTTGCATGACCTATAACTCATATTGGATTTGGCTTCATGGCGCCTCTGACCACAAAGGTTGTCTCCATCCTCCTTAATGACTATCATTAATGGGATTTATCATGCTTCAGGTCTTGTACTGTAGAGTCATAATTTCTATATCAATGAACACTTAAACAAAACAAATGAACTATGTGTTATGGCGTGACACTGCGCACATGGACATTATTAATTGAATTTACAAAATTTTAGAAAGAAAATGAAACTCAAATCTAACTAGTGTACAAGCTCCGTCAGATTGGAGCGACTGTCTTTCTTTCTCAGTTTTGAGGTAGGTAGGGCTTCAGGTGAGCTCCATTCACCCATTCCGTTCATAGCACACCATCCAGTTGTGTGAGTCAGACTTCTCCTGAGGGTCGGATCTTCGCAACTATGAAGGCTCCCAACTAGTGCATACGCAGCTTGCCAAGATGCTTCTGGTATCTGCTGCCATAGAGTAACACCTTGTCCCCTTGTGTAAATACCTTAGTCTTAATGTGTCAATCATGCCAAGATTTTTGTCTTTCCTATTCCACGAACTAATGGAATTCTGTTAAAAATATGGTTTCCTCTAGTTCTTGTAGCTCTACAAGTCTCTACACCACTAATTCTTTGTCTGTCATACGTGTGGCTCGTGCAATGTACAGAATTTGAGTGATGATCTCTGCAAGAACCACTACCTCTCTCCCATAAACTAGTTGGAATGGTGTGTATCTATGGAGTTTCTTTGTGGTTGTCCTATAGGCCCATAGTACCGCTGGAACTCTATCATCCTAGTCCTTTCGGTTTGCAGAATAGACCTTTGTTAGCCCCCTTTCTAGGATTTTGTTGAAGGCTTCGACTATTCCATTGGCCTGTGGGTGGTATGGACTGCTCTTGTGATGTTTAATCATAAATTCTATTGTAAGTTTTGCTATAGTGCTCCTAATGAAATGAGTTCCCTAATCACTAGTTAGGCTCTTGGGACATCCAAACCGAGTAATGATATTTTCAAAAATGAACCTGGAAGCAGTACCTGTTGAACAGTCCTATACCACTGCTGCTTCTTCCCAACGGGTAAGGTAGTCAATTGCAGTAATGATGTATCTAGCCTTTGAATGTTTGGCTATGGGGTTGATTGGTCCGATGAAGTCAACTGCCCATTTCGCAAATGCATGTAAAGCTCTAACTGGGTGTAATGGTAGTTCATCGCGATGTGACGACTTGCCTACCTGTTGAAAAACATCACACGATCTAGCATATGATCTTTCATCCCTGAAAAGTGTTGCCCACCAAATTCCTGCCTATATAACTTTATGTGCCATAGCATTTCCCCCAACATGGCCTCCTGCAATTACACTATGGCATTCCCAGAGTATATCCTACCTTTTGTGATCCAAGACACATCATTGGAGAATGCTATCTAGTCCTAGTTTGTACAATTGTCAGGCAATCAGTTGGTAATCTGTTTCTCTAATGACGATATGGCATTTTTGGGTTGCAAAATATGTTTTAGGACAGTCCCCTATACCGAGAAAGATTGTTATGTCCAAATATTTCAGTATGGCCTCTATCCTTAAAAATTATGCATCTGGGAGTTGGTCATCCACTACTCCACCACTTTCTCCTGACTCTAGTCTGGATATATGGTCGGGTCTGACATTGCATCGTCCCAGCTTGATGATGACTTCAAAGGAAAATTCTTGAAATAACAACAGCCATCTACAAATTCTTCCTTCTAACACAGGTTTGTTAACTAGGTATTTTAATGCAGAATGATCAGTAAAGAATTTGAAATAAGACCCTAACAGATAGTGTCTGAATTTTTGTAGAGCGTAGATCATTACTAGGTTTTCCCATTTCGTCGTTGTATAGTTGTGCTCCACTTGTGAGAGCTTCCAACTCGCAAAGTAGATGAGATGATCCATAGCTCCATCTCTGGGTTGCGTTAGGATAACTCCTAAGGCAATTCCTGAAGCATCTACATGTACGTGAAATTCCTTCTCCCAGTTTGGGAATATCAAAATCGGTGTTGTAATGAGTTTCTCCTTAAGTGTCTCAAACACTTTGTCACATTTGGGAGTCCATTGGAATGATTTAGTCTTTTTCAGGAGGTTTTACAGAGGTGCATTAATGTTGGCATATCTTCGAATGAATATGCAGTAGTAACCTGTGTGTCCTAGTGTGGAGCGCAACTGTTTATCACTTGTAGGCGGTGTCATATTCACAATGATCGCAATTTTGGCGGGGTCTACCAATACTCCTTCTCGGCAGACTATGTGGCCCAATAGATTTCCATGTGGCACGCAGAAGATACACTTTTAGATATTTAATGAGATTTTAAATTCTCTGCATGTGTCAAACATTAGCCTTAGCAGTGCTAAATGTTCCTTAAGCAAGCTATATATTTTCCAATCATCCATATAGACTTCTATAAGTTTATGAATAAATTCTCTAAAGGCTGCTTTCAAAATCCTAGAGAAAACTGCAAGGGCATTCTTTAAACCAAATGGCATTACATTGTATGCAAAAGATCCCCATTTTGTAATGAAATTAGTTTTTATTTTGTCTTCTTCAACAATCCTGACTTGATGGTATCCTAAGAAACCATCTATGAGTGAGTATGCTTCCTTCCCCACAACCTATTCTAGCACCTCGTCAGTAAAGGGTGTTGGGAAAGGGTCATGCACATAGGTAGAGTTGAGGCTTCTGTAGTCTACACAGACTCTAATATCCTCAATGTCTTTCTTACTTTTGATGACTATCAGGCTAACCCACTCTGCTTCATCTACCACAAAAATGAGACCTGCTTCCAACATCTTATCAATCTCCTTCTTAACTTTCTCTTTTACTCTTGGGTTAAGACGATAGGGCCTATGTCTAGCGGGCTTGGATCCTGGTTTTAACTCAATCTTCATTTTTCCCATGACTCCTTTGATCCCTTTTAATTTTGAAAAGGTCTTTGGGAACAAATCCTCATATTCCTGCAGTAAAATCTGTATTTCCTGACTAGTTTGCTCATCCCAGTAGTCTCCTACCATAGCTATCTTGGGTTGCTCTGTAGTCCCTATATTGAGTCTACGCAGTTTCAATGGGTGGTTGTAGGAACTATTGGTATGGATGGGTATGGTGTTTTTGATTTCTCGGTTCCCCTCTATCTCTTTGATGGCTAGGATTCTTAGTCCTTGTAATTCATCTAGGATTTCTAAATCTTTTCTAATCTGATAGCATTCTATAGGCTTTTCAGTTGAGGGTAAGTGGAGTTTCATTTGAAGTTCTTGGGTATTCTTGGGACACACTACAAAATTTGGTCTTCTATCACTATTGGTTGTAAACAAAAGTTATTTAATCTTTTGTAGGGCTAGATCAAGCTCAGGGTACTTACTTGAGAATGAGAAGTCTTTGCAAAATTTAGCTGCTAGTGTCTACCAGTCGTTGGTTTGTCTTTTGGTTCCTTCATGTATGAACCAAGATTTCGGGATTGGGCCTAAAGAGTGGGTAAATACTTGAACCCATAAGTGATAGGGTATATCCGCAACCTGCCACTATGTCACACATTGTTCAATGTGCATTCTAGGATCAGATTATTTGTTGAACAGTTGCACAACTTGGAAATCCATCTGCATTTCTAATTCCAGCTGCTCCCTATTCCCAGGCCAGTATTTGAGAGCTTGCGTCACTTCATACCAAGTTCTGAGTATGTATTTATTAGTGGCCCACCATCTGGAGGGTTTGTTCTGAAAAGATATATCTAGTACCGAGATTATTTGATCTTCTCTCACATTATCTTCCATGTTCTGCAAAAAATTGTCTAGGTTTGAGGTGCCATCGTACACTAGGTGTTCTCTAAATTTGGTCCCAAACCATCTGGTCATTCTGACAACCACGCATATTATTGAGCATGTTTCATGTGAGCCTTGTTTCCAACTATCAAAAGTTAATTATGAATCCTCGCCTATTGATTGTATACTTCTCCATATTATTGATCCATCTGCAGTAGGGTTTATATAGTATTTTCTTGTCCCAGCTGTTATGGTGTACAACTGGTCTAGGTCTTCTCCTTCCATATTATTATCTGTTGGTTTTTTGTATCTAGGTCCTACATATGGATCCAAAGGTTGAACTACCTTGATTCCCTCAGCTTCAAAGGTACTCATGGTGTCTTTATTTAGGTCGATCACTGCATAGTTGTCGTAGGCCCAATCAATGCCAAGTAGTGCAGGGTAGGGGTCCTTGTCTCCCATGATCTCAATGAATTCAAATTCTTCCACTGTTTTTATGCCTGCTACATCGATTTCCACGTTCTCCAGTCTTCCTATGGGAAAGATACAATATTGGTTTTCCATTCTCAACTGAATTGGGGAATATGTTAGTCTTGGATTTCCTAATGCTTCCAAAGTCTTTTTAGGTAGAATGTTCACATCTGACCCTAGGTCCAACATGACGTCCTTAATTTTTAATTCATCTAACTAGGCTACTAGTTGGAATTCTTTTCTGGTTCTTACTTTTCTTCGCTACACTCTTTGAGTACTCTTCTCGGGAAGATTATCTCTTATCCTTGCTTTGGGAGGTTCCACATTCCCTAAGACTAGGTATAACACATTGCACAACTTTTTTGTGAGTTGTTCATTCCCTAGAATGTTGGAGAATAATTGAAACCAAAGATGAGCTGCTATGGCTACAGGGTTTCTGGGTGCAGGGGGTGAAGCAGGGACTTGCGCCATATTAGGGTAAACATTCGACTGGGGGGGAGTTCTCTTTCATTTCATGACTAGGAATGTTCTGGAATACTTATATGGCCTCTTTAAAGAATAATTTTTTCTTTAGGGGGTCATACATATCTCCCTTAGGTGTTTCTTTCTGGATCTGAGGTAGAGTATTAGCATCAACTCCTGTCTTTTCTCCTCCTTGAGTAATGATATTAAGTTTGAGCACTTGTCCCTTACAAATCCTTTTGCTACAAATCCTTTTCTCCTCCTCTTTATCGTACTCTATCTTCCCATTTTGCAATTAACTCTAGACAATATTCCATTGAATGTCTGTTGGTCCTACAGTGAGAGCACCATGGGCATCTTGGGTAAGGACAATATCTGGCTAAGTGACCTTTTTCATCACAATTGTAACATTTTCTTGGCCCTCATCCCCCATTTCTTCCTCCTCTGAAATCTTCTCCAGCTCCTCCTCCTTGACCTCGTCCTGGCCCCTGAGGGTTTTTGTTCACCCTGAATGTTGTTCAGTCTAATCTGTCTGTAAGTCTGTCCAACACTCTACATTGATTGGTAGTATGCGTAGTGGAGGCATAGAACTCACAATGTACTATGTTCGACACTGTCAAATACTTCTGCATGATGGGGAAGTATCTTGGCCCATGCCCATGGAGTTTTCATATCTCGCAATATTTCGTTGTTGGTGCTACTTGGCCTCCTCAGAAAGCATGATATGGGCTGGGGTGATAGAGTGACGAATTCTTTGATACTTACACAACTCCTCCTGTGGGTCCTAGTGGGGTTAACATCAGAGTTTGAGGCAGTCTGAATCCCCTCGTTCACAGACATTCGTTCACCAAGTGACCTTCCGTATAACATCCTGTGCACCAAACCTATTTCCATCTTGGTTTGGGTATTGTCAACTACTGAATATTTTATAGTGTTGATATTTGCCCTTGTAGTTGCACGAGATTCACATCTATTAGGGGTTGGGTTACTCTTAAACTCCTAGGGTATCCATCCATGGCTTCAATCTTCATCGATTGTTCCAAGGTGTCTGTTAACGTGGCTATCCAATGTTACGTTAGTGGAATTCGAGTTAGAGGTAGTAGCCCCTGAATGTACCACTCCCTTCGATGTTCTTCGTGTATTAGATGTGCCAACCTTCCTATGGCATGTTTAAACTTATGTTTGTACTCCCAAGCCAATTCTCCTTCTCTCTACTATATCTCCCGCAACTCGGACAGAGCCTATTGTTATGACTGAGGTAGTTTGAATTATGCTATGAACCTCATCCGTACCTGGCCAAGTGTAAATGCTTGAACTTGCATCCCTGGCACTCCTGGTTCAATGATCTTCATGTACCACTTGAGAGCGCGACCTCTCAAGGTAGTTTGGAACTCGACCAACTTATTCGCATCAGGAGTCCCTCTGAATCTCAAGATGGCTTTGCATAAGAACCAGTGCTGCTCAATGTCTTGATCTCCCTTACCCAAAAATTCTAGGTATCGGGTAATCGAGCCTCCCACATGGTTGGCCATTGTCGATCCTATTGTTTGTAACAATATGAACCCTAACAATCCTACTTGTGATCTACCAGGAGATCCCAATATCCTCCATGTACTCATGCTTCCTGGTTGTGATTGATTAACTAATTGTACTGGAACAAAACTAGCATGAGAAGGTAGTATTGAACTTACCGTTTGTATAGAAGGAACTTGGGGTACGGGTAATTCGGGGCTAGCACCACTTGCTTCAGGGCAGTTTTCTTTGATCTGGGGTGTCTCGTTAGCTTCCACTGGGATGATCTCTTCGGCTAGATTCCCGATCTCTCCTATTATCGGGGCTGAATCTTCTCTTTCTCCTCCAAGATTCATGCCAACTTCCTCCTGTCTTTCCTCTATGATTTCTCCTTCTCGTCCCATTTCCTAGGGGCTACTTTTTGTCCCCGCTTCTCTCTCGTTCAATCTTTGACTGGCCAATCGTTCTTGTACTCTCATCTTCTGCAATTCTTCCATCAGTCTTTCCTCTGCTTCTCCCACTCCACCTTCTTTCCTCAACTTTTCAGACTATCTTACGACTTTCTTGATCTTGCCGCCCCACCAATTCTCAACTATGGCGGATCTCTTCAAGGATATCTCATCTCTCGAGTCCCTTTCTTGTTGTTTCCCCCCCATTTGTCAAAGAACCCTCCCCCTCTCTCACGCCATGACTCTCACCCCATCTCTCCCTACCCCAAGAAAGGGATTTTATGCTGCCATCTCGGTCGGGGACATAATCAACATCCCTTCCTCCATCAAGAAAACCTTAATCCAAAGGGGGATTTCTCTCAACAATATTCCACTTTCACCTTTATTGAAAATTTCCTCCGCCCTTGAGAAGGATTGGTGGTTCTCAGCTGCAAATTCAATTATGTATCCCTCTAGCATGGTACTAACCCAAAATTCCATAGCTCGTATAATTGGGCAATATAGCCTCTGGAGTGTTGCTAACTTTTTAGTATCCCATTAACATATCTTCTTGGTCCATCCCTGGAACTATGGAGCTTCTTGGAGCCTCTTTATCCAGTGAAAACATTCTTCTGGGAATTTAACCCAAAAAATCTCATACTGGTTGCTCGATCTTTCTGAGTAAAAGATTACTTAACGAGTGTTTTCCAATGAATTTCCCCTTAGTTCTGCTTCTTTCCATATGAAGGCATCACAAATCCTTTCCCACCATTGATCAATGCCAGATCTATGGATCGGCAACAACATTCTCTCTACAAGTTCCCTTTTATACAAGGTCCTAGCAACGAAACCATTTTGTTGGCATGAATTTGATCAGACCAGGGTCCTTCTCAGGTTACCAATAAAAGGTATCGTGTAGTCTAGAGCACTGGCATTTTCATCTCCTCCGAAGAGAGGAAGTCTCACCTGAAGCGCTACTGAGACAGATAGATATGGAAGGGTAGGGAGAAGACTAAAGGGGATCCATAGAGCATTCAGAACTCATTCCAGTGCTTGCACAAAAGACATTACCAGATCTAGAACATCTAAATGAAAGAGTTGAACCTACTTACGATACGAGCAACCATCTAAATGTTGAACCATTAAGTAAAACTCATAAGTCATAAATAAACATTGTAATGAATAAGTAACATACAAAGACACATAATATTTTGAAATTTAGTCTTTCTTCCTATTATCTCCAAGATCTTTCCTTTATTACATACTTAGTGTTACAAGAAAGGCTCAGTACAGTCTCTCGGCTCTGAACTCATATCTTAGAGCTCCAACTCTCCAACTGATAGTTCTTATTCATTACAAACTCTTCCTTTTCTTCTCTCAACCTACAAAAAGAACCAGCACTAATCCCAAAACTTGGGTGACTCTAATCAGCATGACTCAACTTAACCCTAATTAACCAACGATGAATTGAGGTATCTACTAATGAGTACTTCTACCAATGAATGAACGAACCCTTTTACAATTATATTTAGATCTATATATAGTTGGGTTGTGTCTTCCTTCTCAACTCACGCTCTCTTGTTCTGTTGCAACTGTTTGTTGCTTAGCTGGCGTTGTACTAACTTCTGCAACTTCTTTCTGTTATTGTTTCTCCCAGCCTCTGATGAAGTTTTCACAAATCGTGCTTAGCCAAAACTTGTGCAACTCTTTCCCAAAAATGAAGGGCCCAACATGTTACATAAACCCTAGTAAACCCTTTGTTGGGTCTACAAGCCTGTAAAATGAGTGAGATCCCACGATCTTAGCTCCACCTGGTAGCTCCATCTTTGACCGTCATGCCAAAGTCCCAAAAGTGGTCAAACATGACCAATGTTCTCTCAAAACTTGGTCAAGGGCCAACATGCCCCCAAAAATCACTTGTGAGTAGTCCCGAGTCAGTGAGATCTAGGCAACGCTCCTTCAAAGGCCTAGAGCTTCCTCGAATTTTTTCTTCGCCAAAGCCTCCTTCTTGGTGTACTCATGAATCAATTGCTCTATAATAGGCCCTTCCAGTCATTGTTCCACTGTCATAACCATATGGTCCAGCTGCGATCCTTTTCCTTCAATCTCTTAAAAAATCATGCAGGATTCATTCTGCACTAACTGTAGTCTCTGTGTAACTTCCATGATTCTGCTCTGGATGGCAGTAATCTGTTGTTGGACTGCGTGCTGCTCCTTTGATCTCTTCATTCACTTTATTGCAGTGAGTAGCTTCATCTATGCTTGCACAGTGGATGCCTGCTATTGCACCTCCTGGAGTTGTGCTTCCACTTTCCACAGCTCTGGATCTTCTGTGAGGCGTTCATAGGTATGTGCACTTTGACTGCTCAATTTCTTACATTCTAATGTGAGGATATTGATCCTTCCAACTACACTCTTGGTGGCTTCCTCCATTTGGTCATGCACTTCCTGCAGAGTGCTAGGTACTGCTTGAAGCTCCAACTCCATTATCCATGCTTGAAGATGTTGAATGGCCTCCACGAGCTTCATCACTTGGACCTCAATCGCTTCATGTTCCTTGTGTGTCAAGCCCAACACAGAGAAAAATTCTTTAATCACCGCTTCTTTGACCGTAGTCTACTCTGTGAGCAAATGGTATTTTTCTTTATGTATCTTTTCATTGTCCCCCTCAAACATCGACCAAATTTTATCTTTATCCTTCTGCACAACTCGAAGTTTCTCTAAGACCTCCTCCTTTTCCTACCTCAAGGATTTTGTAGCCTTCTCCTTTTCTTCTTGGACTCGTTGAAGTCGAGCCTCTGTTGCATCTAATAATCTTCGAAATTGGGCAAGCTCATCCCCCAATTTTGCAATTTTCGACGAAGAAGGTGTAGTAGGTATTATGCAACTCGAATGGATGGCTTGTTGTATCTCCTTCAGATACTTCTCTATTATTTCATACAGTGTCTCCTGCTTTGCTCCATAACAATACAAGATATCTTCTGAAGCATCCTCCATGGTTGTGATGATTATATCGATGTCATCCTCTATGAGCATAGACTTCATCTTGGGCTAACTGGCACACATCTTCTTTCTAGCCAAGGGTTTCTATAGAGAAACCTTATGCTACTTCGATGTTTCGGGCTCGATAAGGGGATCCTTTGGCGGTGTAACTTTGCCTTTTCCTTTCTTTTCTCCTTCTTCCCCTCCTCTTTCTTGATTTACTTCATATCTTCCTCCTCCTGTGGGCGATTCAGGCCCACTTTCCTCTGATGCATTGTCCTCCTCATCAGTCTCTATGTTCTGCACTTCCTCCATTTTTAATATTTTTCTTTACGTTTCTCTGCTTGACATGCTCGACCCAGGTGACCAAGGGGATTCCAATGATGTTAGGGTCAAAGAGTTGTGCATCGTTAATCCGTATAAGGAACTATGCCAACCATTATTTTGTGATCTCCTCCATATCCTCGTTGGTCATTTTATAATAGGACTACAACTGTTCCTTTCTTTCATCCCTATGTGCAATGATATAAATAAAGTGTCTATCTGCATGAAACTTCACTAGCAGTTTGTACTAGTGCAATGTGTTTGGTTTCATTCATGGGAATACCTCAATAACATGCTTCAACTGTTGGTAGTAGGAATGGAGCACAATGTTCGACTGCCACTGCTTTGACATGTCATTCGTATACCACAAGGTGGAGAACCTCGCAGCCAATGGCTCTGATGGATGAAATTCTGGAAATGTCACTCCTTCTAGCATTTTCCCAAAGACAAATTCAATCAATACCAGTAACCAACTGAAATGTAATTCATACCCTTGATCCTACACTTTTCATTAGCCTTTCTTAAGCTCATTGACAAGGTAACTCACCCAGTTCATTTTCATCCCCTCTATGCACTTTCCTGCGAGCTATACTACGAATCATGTAACCTGTGTGGGACGGTTCTTTTTGAAGATCTTGCTAGCTATAAGATGAAAATATAGGTGCACTATGCCATCTTGGATGGAGGCTACCTTGTAGCCTCGCTTTCCCTTTTCTACATCACCATAATCCTCCTTTATGCGCAATGCCAAGGAATGATCTGAAGTCTTCTCTGGGTAGATTTGTTGAGGGTATGGTCCCTGCATGCTCAACCCTATAATCAAGTAGATTAGCATCAGATACACAGTAACACACATATTGAGCCACATATATCCTCTGTGGTAGCATGACAAGACAATCTTAATGCAAGCGTTAACATCCTGATGTTGGTCGAAGTGAGGGATCTTCATTAAATTCAAGACCATGGACTATGCCAGTGCCTTAATCCATGGATGGGAGACTATACACAGCTTCTTCCCAGTTGTCCTCATCAAATATCTATGTGGCGCGAGCATGGAATAGTTATTTCTATCGCTGAGGTTAAAGTCATTGTTCTTCAGAGCTGGGATCTATCCTAACTGGGGTCCAACTACCTTTATCCCCTTTAGGATGTATGCATTGATCAGAATGTACTCAAATTCACGTGGGATACTATCATGGTTAACCATGCCAGGAAAAGGTGTTATGTACTCTGGAAAGATTGATGGGATCTTCTTCATGTTAGACAGATCGTCATGGTGCTTGATTCACTTCTCAGTAGCATGGCTAGAATGACGTCCAGTGAAGGGGGATGATTGCAGTTCCTATTGCCACAAGGGAAGATTTAGGGTTCACTCCAAGAGCACACCAACAAGCCCTAGCTACTGGCCCTTTCGGCAACACCTGTGAAGAAGATGCAGTCTCACCCGAAGCAGCTAAGAAGGGGGTTGCAGGATAGAGATGTCTACAACCAGAGGAATATCAAGTGGAACTAATACAAAAATAATGTAGAATTCATGTCTCACTTATCAACTAGATCTACTATGTGAAGCTATAGATATGATCTAACAAAATAATGCAAATGACAGCTTAAAAATGATAGGAATCTAGGAATTAATCACACATACAACACAAAATGTACATGGTTCACCCTCTCTCTAAGGGTACGTCAACAAAACTGTGCTTATGATATATTAAGATAAAGCTAACAATTATGATCTGTGCTCTGTCCAACAGATCCTCTCTCTTATTCTCTCTTTCTCTCCCCTTCATGTGCACCCAACTACAGGATCTGATCTTCACACCCAGCTGACAATATTACGATACTAGAAGGCTCTCACTCTCAACACTTCTCTCTCTCACAGTACAATAATCTCTCAATCAACCAAAATCAATAGCAATACCCAATGCTACTACTAAACTGACCTAGTTACTCTCAACCTCTATTTATACATTACAGTCCCTCACTGATAGTCTTACGTCAAAACCTAGGTGTCAAAACCCTAATTACCCAAAACCCTAGGTCAACTTGACTCGCGTTTTCTGGGTTTCATGAGCCTGTATTTCCTTCCTCATCGCATGGTGCTCCAAAGCATCCAATGGTGGATTTATTTGTGTCTTTCTTTGCTTGTTGAGTTGTCCATGATTATTTTCTCTTTCTAATCTATTATCCCTAATCTCCTCATTCAACGACTTGCTTTTTTGTACTTCGCTCCATCTTTTATACTCTTTTGCTTACATCGACCCAGTGACAGTCACTGTGTTTCCCACGCAGTTCTCATTTTACCTTTTCTTCCTTGATCTTTGCTTAGATCCATAACCAAGGGTGAAAATTCCCCCAACACTCACCTGTGACTCATCCTGAGGCACTTCAGTTCTAATCCTTCCATGTCACCTCAAATTTAGACTGTGGAGTGAAGCCTTTGCTTTCTGCTCCATGTCTCCTTCCCTTCCTTGTGAAGACTGTATTTTCTGTGTCTGGTACCCAGTTTCAACTGCACGTGGTACCTATACCCTTTTCTCCTTGCTTTTAATGAGAGATGTGAGGTAGATCGTTGTCATAGTACAAATTTAGTCGATTCCCATTTACTAATCCCTCTTTCCATTCTCCCTTCAATGTCTTCAGCTGCACAACTCCTCCTTCTGTAACACAGGCGATCTCATATGGTTCAAGCCAATTTGTTCTAAACTTCCATGGATTTTTTATGAATTTACTATTATACTCCAGTACTAAATCACCTTGCTTAAACACCTTCTTCCTGATGTGTCTATCATGATAGGTCTTCTGTCTTCCCTTCTGTACCTACTGATGGAATCCTACAATAAATCTGTCTTCTTCTAGTTCAACCAGCTGAGCAAGCCTCTCATGAATAGCGCTAGTATCATCCATGTCTATAAATGTAGTTGTTGGAGCCGCCCTTGTTATTTCACCTCGCTCAGTTTCCAATTTTTGATGCTTGAGATCTAAAGTTGTTTCTCTTCTGTTTCCAAAATCATGAAACTCTGCGAATCTGGTCACCTGAATAGCAATGCACTATTCCATCTCGAAAAAGACCCATTTTTCACAAGTAAGTTTGCTCTTTTAATTTTGTTTCGGGATATCGCGAGTAGGACACTTTAAATTTTCGATCTTGAATTCCCGAGTTGCGAGTCTGCGAACTCATTTTCCAATTTTTCACCTGAAGCATGGACCGTGGTAAAACCTTTAACCCTTAATTAGACATTGTCAGATTTTGCACCTCGGCATTTGTCGAACCTAACTTTTTATTCCTACAGCCCCGATGGCCGAGAATACGATAACTTTTGTGAAAACCTTGATCGAAGACTAAAGGTAAAAGGCCAACCCTGGTTAGTCTTGGTTCTCGGCACATCGTCACTCAGCACTTCTTTTCATGAAGTCAAAATGGCTAAAAAAACCCGATTCGCAAAGTTGCGACATGATTATGGCAAAGGTTAATTAGTCGCTTAATCTAAGATTTCCTTCTTTTAAATTTGAACCTTAATCATCGCTTCATTGCGATATCGCGACTCGACATATCATTTTTCCAAAAAACTGTCTTCGAATTCCCGGGTCGCGATATGACGATTTAAGTTAATCACCTGATCAAGGATGCGTCAAATCACGGTTATTTTTAATAAATACTAAATCGACACTTGCAGTCTCGCGAGTTGTTAAGTCAGAATGTTAAAGGGAAATTCACGATACGGCGAAAGGCGAGGTAAGGATTTAAATCCATAAGATTCGATTTTCTAAAATTAAACGAAATACGTCCTGCGCTTCAAAGTTGGCATATTTCACGAAGCACTTGCTTACTCTCCATAACTCGATGGCCTGTCAAGTCGTAGAACATTAATAACATTAATGGAGAGTTAGGGTAAATCTACCACTGAATAGGATCGGATTTTTACAATAAATTTGGTTTTATTTACGATGGGACCGACTTAATTCAAGCGAACAGGATTTTCAAATATATACGGGATTTCGTTTTATTTTTTAAATTATTTCCTATTAATGCATACAGCTCGCCTTCCCCCAAGGATACTCACTTCCGCATGTATACACAGGTCTACTGCAGAAGAGCAAAACAATAGGCTTCAGCTATGGCACCAAGGAGAGTAGCGAAAGCAAACGTCGAGGTTGCAGCACAGGGTTCAGATAATGTCTCAGATACTTCACCTCGGACGAGTGGCTCAGTA
Source organism: Picea engelmannii (assembly GCA_009831015.1). Classification (NCBI taxonomy): domain Eukaryota; kingdom Viridiplantae; phylum Streptophyta; class Pinopsida; order Pinales; family Pinaceae; genus Picea; species Picea engelmannii. Next base: position 88,722 of record ML824697.1, on the reverse strand, counting down.
TCCACCTGGTCGTCTATTTCAAACATTCTGGAAGCCGGGCTGGTAAACTGTTCGGATTCTGATGACGATAACCTTGATATTGTGAAGGACGACATGAATACTAGGTACAAGATGTTAATTTTTCAAAATCCCACCCAGTTTCAGTCTCGCTGATTTTTCAGTCAAATTTAAATGCTAAATTCAGTTTCAGCACTGTTTCATCATATGCTACAGCCTGGTGTTTCAGCATAAGCTACAGCGGTGTTTCGGCATCTAAAAAACTTAACAGAAAATAAATTTCTGAACTGAAAATAAATTTCAGAACTGAACATGAGGATAATGAACATCATTTTCAATGCAGAAATTAAATATCAGCAATATGCAAAACTCAGAAAATATTAGACACAAATATTTTCGGTCTAACTTCAACCCTGGAAAAACCCACAAGGGGAAAACCAGTTAGAGAGGGATTTGTATTATTTATGA
>ML824697.1:50027-72216 GCA_009831015.1 Picea engelmannii | reverse complement strand
GAAAGGAAATTCAGAAATGATTGCCCTTGTCTTAGCGTTTAAACGCATAAATATTTTTCGAAGTGGTGAAAAGAAATTCAGTAAATAGGGTCAGACAACTTCACCGGGGTACTGAACAGGCTCGCTGGCAGTGAAGCAATGTCTGAGAGATCTGTGAGGTTGTTATACATAAACATCAATCAACTCTAGTAATCAACCCTTTCTGAAAACCTGATCATTTCCTCAAATTCCGATGGGTCTTCCCTATCTTACATTATATAAAATCATTCCTTTGATGCAAGCTGAGAATCACAAGACCTGTTGAAAATCCTAGGGCTGTTACGACTGTCTTGAAGCATTCCCCAAACTTAGTAGTGAGAAAGGGAAAATTGCGAAGGTGACCTCAACTGTGTTTGGAAAGAGTATCTGAGCTCGGGAAAGATTCTGGGTTACCAAGCGAATGCTTTTTTCCCTCCTATCTTTTTTCTTTGGATTTTTTCCTTAATTTTAGCCTATGACTCCATTTACCCAATTTTGGCACCTGGTCTACTGTTCTTCCCACCTCACGCAGAAGAGGGATCCCTAGTTGGAGCCTATGTTGGAGCCGCCCTTGTTATTTCACCTCGCTCAGTTTCCAATTTTTTATGCTTCAGATCTAAAGTTGTTTCTCTTTTGTTTCCGAAATCATCAAACTCTGCGAATCTGGTCACCTGAATAGCAATGCACTATTCCATCTCGAAAAAGACCCGTTTTTCACAAGTAATTTTGCTCTTTTAATTTTGTTTCAGGATATCGCGAGTAGGACACTTTAAATTTTCGATCTCGAATTCTCGAGTTGCGAGTCTGCGAACTCATTTTCCAATTTTTCACCTGAAGCATGGACCGTGGTAAAACCTTTAACCCTTAATTAGACATCGTCGGATTTCGCACCTCGGCATTTGTCGAACCTAACTTTTTATTCCTACAGCCCCGATGGCCGAGAATACGATAAATTTCGTGAAAACCTTGATCGAAGACTAAAGGTAAAAGGCCAACCCTGGTTAGTCTTGGTTCTCGGCACATCGCCACTCGACACTTCTTTTCATGAAGTCAAAATGGCTAAAAAACCCCGATTCGCAAAGTTGCGACATGATTATGGCAAAGGTTAATTAGTCGCTTAATCTAAGATTTCCTTCTTTTAAATTTGAACCTTAATCATCGCTTCATCGCGATATCGCGACATCGCGATATCGCGACTCGGCATATCATTTTTCCAAAAAACTGTCTTCGAATTCCCGAGTCGAGATATGACGATTTAAGTTAATCACCTGATCAAGGATGCGTCAAATCACGGTTATTTTTAATAAATGATAAATCGGCACTCGCAGTCTCGCGAGTTGTTAAGTCAGAATGTTAAAGGGAAATTCACGATACGGCGAAAGGTGAGGTAAGGATTTAAATCCATAAGATTCGATTTTCTAAAATTAAACGAAATACGTCCCGCGCTTCAAAGTTGGCACATTTCATGAAGCACTTGCTTATTCTCCATAACTCGATGGCATGTCAAGCCGTCGAACATTAATAACATTAATGGAGAGTTAGGGTAAATCTACCACTGAATAGGATCGGATTTTTACAATAAATTTGGTTTTATTTACGATGGGACTGACTTAATTCAAGCGAACAGGATTTTCAAATATATACGGGATTTCATTTTATTTTTTAAATTATTTCCTATTAACGCATACAACTCGCCTTCCCCCAAGGATACTCACTTCCGCATGTATACACAGGTCTACTGCAGAAGAGAAAAACAACAGGCTTCAGCTATGGCACCAAGGAGAGTAGCGAAAGAAAACGTCGAGGTTGCAACACAGGGTTCAGATAATGTCTCAGATACTTCGCCTCAGAAGAGTGGCTCAGTATCCACCTGGTCATCTATTTCAAACATTCTGGAAGACGGGCTGGTAAGTTGTTCGGATTATGATGACGATAACCTTGATGTTGTGAAGGACGAAATGAATACTAGGTACAAGACAATTGTTCAGTCTGGGATGCACCTGGTCGCAACCAGACCTCGGTTGCTCCCATATTTCGACATGATCCGATGGGCATTGGATCACATTGACCTGCCTACCAGAACTATTGTGAATGACCGACAGGACAGGATCGGGACTTTTAGGCCTGAACATATCCAGGCTATGTATAAACTCCCAGCAAATTTCGAATATACATATGGCCAAGAATTCCTGGCAGAATTCAAAAAGAAAGAGTGCCAAGAATTTGACAGAACCTTGCCAGGCTTGATAAAAGATTGGGTATCATGTCCCGCGACATTCAGAGTAAATAACGAAGGCGTGTATTCGATTTCTTCATTGGAGCCGAATTTTATGTATGTAGCAATGATGGCTTCTCGGCTTTTCGGATGGGAGGATACCGCACATTTTTACATCCAGTGGGTACCTCTCATCTATCGGGTTGTAGAAGGTTCCTCATTCAATTGGGAAAAAATGATCTTTGATAGTTTATTCAACAGGATCACCGAGTACCGGGAGCAAAAAGCAGCCGGGAAACCAGCCGGATTCTACATGTCCGCATATCTCATGGACGCAATATGCTCCATGACGCCTTTTCCTTTAATGAAGTGGGCTTGGACTCCGACCCATGAGAAGACTGTTCATGAGTACCATGATAAGCTGTGGGAAAATAATGCGAACGAGTTTATTTATGAAATTTTTAACTGGGTGATGGTGCCCCTGCACGTCACCATTTTTGGTCTTTTGCCACCCTGCATCTCGGAGAGTATTGCAGGGAATCTGAGCCATATTGCAGACTGGTACATAGAGGAAGGATTTTCTTATTTAAGAGTGTTCGGAGCTATTGTTCCTCCTTCGGCATTACCGCTGTTCATTCCTGACAAGCTAGCCTGTCGCGAAATTGCACGGAAAATGGTGATCGACGGAGTGAGCAAAGAGCTCAAAGCGTCGGCCAAGAAGGTATGGCCATTTTTCCCTATTCGGCAAAATTCATATTCATTATTTGATTTTGGGCATGCTAAAGCCGAGGCTGCAGCCATTGAAGACTTGAGCCTAGTTTCCATCGAGTACAAGAAGCATGATCCTCGGGGGATCGTAAGCACTCATTTGGGAAATTGTGGACTAAAAAGGTTCGAACATGAAAGTTTGCCCTCGGATGATGTTTTTCGAGGGGCGAAGTCCTATTCGGAGGTTCAATTTCGAATTGGATCCCTGGCACCTGAAGACAGGATCTCAGTTTTGAAATTTCAGGAGCATAGGAGACGATGTCACCCCGTGGTACTGGGAGGTTTGGGACTTTCCAAAGGGAAATAAAAAGAGGCCGAAAGTTCTGGGGGGAAAACCTCTAACCCCGAGAAACAACAAGAAAAAATTTTCGAGCAAGGGAAGAGCCCTGAGCAGGAAGAGAACCCAGAAAAGGAAAAGAGTCCTGTGCGGGAGGACAATCCCGAAACAGATAAAGAGGATATCGATCCTCCCAAGGAGCATAGTCCGGAGGTGGAAATAAAGGACATAGACCCACCAGAAACTAAGAATATGGAGACGGGAATAAAAACCTCTGATCCCCCGAAAGAGCAAGATCCACTCAACACACCAGCGAAGGAAGCAAAGCAGATCGGACAACCCATCACCTCTATCACACCCTTGCAGTCAGCACAGGGAAGCATTAACGAGGGATGGATTTTCGAGGAGGAACTAAAAACTATAAGTGCAGAGGAACTCCCTCCTAATGATTTCTTCTTTGACAAAAAGAGGAAAGATGTGGTGAAGCGAGAGTTTTATCAGGAGGGAGAGTCCACTAATAAAAGATTCAAAGGAATGACCGATGGGAGAAATAAAAAGAAGGATGAGTTTGCCACTGAAATCGTAGGAACGCTAGGAGCGTACGCAACAACAAATCAATATTCAGTCGAAATGTTGAAAAGGCAGCTCAAAGCAAAAAATCGCCTGAGCAAGACTCTTGAGGCCAGGGTGGCTTCGGCAGGAGAAAGTGCGAGGAGTCAAGTAAGCGGAGAAATTGAGTTCGGCCAATTGGCCAACAAGAAGGAAATTGAAGTTCTTAAGACCAAGCTGGAACAAGTGAATTCTACAATCCGAGATGGTCGGGTACAATCGGACCAGAAGAGAGATATGATTACACAGCTGCAGGCTCAGTTGGAGGTCACAAAAAGCAAGACAATGGACATCGAGGCCATTAAATCCTGAGCAACCGATATTAGGAGCAGGATCTCTTCTGCTAAAAAGAACCTGCTAAACAAAGTTGGAGAAATTCGAGAAGACTGCTTGTTAATTCAGCAAATTTCCGAGAATCTGACTAACAAGGAAAGGAACGCAGAGGCTGCTCGAGTCGCTTTCCAAGAAGCAGTGATAGCGGCCAACAATAGGTTTTCAGGGCCTCTTGGGCTCACCATTTCCGAACAAACCAGAGGTAATATATTGTTAAAAAATTGGGAACAGGATATTGCTTTAAGCAAGGAATAGGCTCAGAAAGTGACAAGTTTGTTAGAAGAGGCCATCAATAATATAAATGGTGAGCAGATAGGGATAGAAATTGGAAATGACATAGAGGCGTTGAGGCAGATAAATATAGACCGGATTTCTCTCGACATAAAAGAGGAGAATGAGAGAAATTCAGCAGAAATCTCCAAGATGGACAGGGTCGACCCAGCTCAAATCGATAAACATTTGATTCAACCCAGTGCACGACTTGGCGTCCTTGAACTCGTTGATATACAAGTAGATGGTAATATCCCACAGTTGGCACGAGAGTGCTATCTTGTCGAAGCTCGTTGTCAGGCCGAGCCTTCACAGCTCGTGACCCAATTTGTGAACAAGTGTGTCATGTACACTGAATCCGTGCGAGGACAGACACCTAGCACTTCTGGAAGATAGAATGGGTGAAATGGAATTATCTCACTCCCCCCAGCTGTCAACGCAAAACCTTCACAGCTTGTATTTCATTTTTAGACAAGTGTAGCATATGTACTAAATTTAAGCAAAAACAAAGCATCTGGCACCTTTTTGTAAACAGATTCGGACAGATGGAGTAATTTTTCTCTTTGAACCAAGAGGCAAATTTTGTATAAATAGATCACAAAAAGAAGAGAAAAGGGATGGACCTTTTTGAGACGAACTGTAAGAGAGGTTTTTGCATCAAAGGAGTTAATACAAGCAATTTGAGGATTCCCGATTCTATCACGACTGTGTTGCAAGTTTGTTTCATCATGTTATTTGTTTCTTTTCATTTTGCTCTACATAATTGACATGTATCACTGTAATTTAGTACGACCACTACTATGGTGAAAGGTTTGCATCTATTTCTGTAATTGTCTATTGTCTTTCCTCTACACCAACTATTAGCGGGTGTAAGACCAATTTACACTTACTGAATTTTATGTTTATTCACATTAAGTCAATTATGTTTATGTCAATTGCTTCTCCTGTATATACGTGAGTTTTCCGCTGACAGGAACTTCGCGTCATCTACAGCTTAATGTTTTCTCCCATATCATGTTATTTTATTTGAAACAACACAGTTACAGGAAAGGGCCTTCAATTTGCATCTTTATTTCATCTTTTTCATGCAAAGATTCCTCTTTATTTCATCCGAATTAACACAGTAAATAAATTATCTCTTAAAAAACCATTACAATACTGGAACTGTTCCTAAATGACTGTCCCTGTAGCAACTCAACCCAATATTCAACCCATATTATCTAGCCAAATACATATCGCTTTAAATCTCTTAGACACAATCCTTAAAACCGCAAACACCCGGGACGAATTGGAACAATCATGGGCAGTCATTGAGCGTGACATAACTGCTCAAGAGCAGTTGGAAGCTAGACGACGAGAACGTAGAAATCTGATCTAGTTTCCCATACCGAAGGTTAGTATAATCCTTAATCAACCTTTTGTATACTTTCGGATGCCTTGATGCTGTACTTTAAGCCTTAGTACAGACTCAGGAACAACAGTAGCAATTCTTAATCTTGGTACCAAGTACTTCATCGAGACAACAACTTCAATACCATAAACCAACTTGAAAGGGGTCTGCGTTGTTAATTTCTTGCAAGTGGTTTTATAATCCTAGAGAATTGCTGGCACTCTTAAATCTCAGTCATCCCTGTTCACATTGCAAATATTTTTCAATGTTGTCTCCAAGATTTTGTTGAATGCTTCAACCGTTCCCTTTGCTTGTGGATGGTAAGGTGTACTCTTCTGATGGTGGGCTGCAAATTCTTTAGTCAGGGATTCAACTGTCTTATTGATGAAATGAGTTCCTTGATTTCTCATAAGGGTCTTAGGGCATCCAAACCTAGTTATTATGTCATCAAATATAAAACATGCACCTGTAATTGCACTACAGTCCTTGACTACTCTTGCTTCATCCCATCTAGTCAGGTATTCAATCGCAGTGATAATATACCTTGCTCATGTGTGATTTCTTGGTGGGTTTATAGGTCCCAAGAATTCAATGGCCCACTTTTAAAATGCTTGTAGGGTCATCTATGGTTCTAGTGGAATTTCTTCTCTTCTGAATGGTTTTCCAACTCTCTGACATACATCACAGGCTCTGGTATACTCTTTATCATCTATGTGTAATGTAGGCCACCAAAGGACAACTTGCAAAACCTTCTGCGCAGTTGATTTGCCTATGTAATGTCCTCCTGCAATGCCTTCATGAGATTCTGTGATGATCATTGGGTGTTCTTATTCCATCACACATCTTCTTAGTATCTCGTCAGGTCCCATCTTATATAGCTGACCAGTTATCAGTGAAAAGTATGCAGCGCGCACCACTAGTTGTTTCTTCTAGGAAATTGTATACTCACTTGGAGCCATTCCTATTGATAGGAATTGGACTATGTCTATGAAGTGGTCATCCATCTACCTGATGGAAAGAAGCTTTGCATTTGGTAGTTTATCCTCCAAACTGGTGAGTTCTTCGCCATGTTCCAACCTCGACAGGTGCTCAGGTCCCTTGTTCATTCTTCTTGGCTTAAGTATGATCTCAAAATCATATTCTTGAAACAAGATAAGCCATATTCATATTCTCCCCCCTAATACTGGCTTGTTGAACATGTACTTCAGTGCAGAGTGATCAATAAACATTTTAAAGTGTCCTCCCAACAAGTAGTGGTGAAATTTCTGTAATGCATACACCATGGCTAATCCTCCTCTCTCTGCAGTGATGTAATTAATTTTAGTTGTGGATAGATTTCTGTTGGCAAAAGATAATGGATGATCAATGTCCCCTTCTCCAGGTTGTGCTAGTACTTCTCCTAATGCAATGTAAGATGCATCAACATGCACATGAAATTCATTGCTCCAATTTGGAAAGACCAGAATAGGTGCAGTCACCATCTTTTGTTTCAGTGTGTCGAAGCTCTATTGGCATTCTTCTATCCAACCAAAGTGATAGTCTTTCTTTAAAAACGTCTCCATCGGCACAGTAATATAAGCGTATCCTTTGATAAATTTTCTGTAATAGCCAGTATGTCTTAGCACAGTGCGTAGTTGTTTGACTGAGGTAGGAGGTGGCAAATCAACTATAATTGCAATTTTGTATGGGTCCACCAACAATCCTTGCTTGCATATGATATGACCTAATAATACTCCAAATGGTGAGAAGAAGATGCACTTCTTCAAATTCAAATAAATTTGGCATTACCTGCATTTATCCAACATTAGGCTTAGACATTCAATATGGTTTTTCAACAAACTAAAAATAGTCCAGTCATCAAAATAGGTTTTAAGAACTTATGAAAAAATTCTTTGAATGCTTCGACCACCACCCTAGAAAATATGGATGGGGTATTGTTTAGTCCAAATGGCATCACTGTGTATTGGTAGGATCCCCATTCTGTGGAAAATGTGGTCTTGTGGTGGTCCTCTTTGGCAATCCGGATCTGATAATATCCTGAAAACCCATCTGTAAAAGAATATACCTCTTGGCCTCCCACATTGTCTAATACTTCATCGGTGAATGTTGTAGGGAAGGGGTCATGCAAACAAGCATCGTTCATCTTTCTGAGGTCCACACATATTCTGATCTCACCTATCTTCTTTTCTTGTACTACCATAGGGATAATCCACTCCAACTCTTCGACGGGTTCAATAATCGTTTCTTCCAGCATTCTGTCGAGCACAATCTTCACTTTTTCCTTATATTCCGGGTTCAATCTGTAGGGTCTTTGTTTGAATGGCTTCGCATATGGTTTCAAAGGTATTCTCATCTCTCCCATAGGTCCTTTGATACCCTTCATATCAGTGAACTTGGTCAGGAACAAGTCCTGATACACATGTAGTAATTCTGTAATTTTGTCAATGGTAACATCATCCCAGTAATCTTCGACATTGGAAAGATTTGGTGTCTCCTCTATCCCAATATTGAATTTCTTTATCTTGATCAGTTGTCCAATGAATGTCAGTTCAACTCTTGGTCCTTCCACATCCCTGTGGCCTTCTGTCTCAGCAATGTTTACCTTCCTTGGATCATCATATTCGTCAACATTAATGTTGTAACATCCTTGTAATTTCTGGAATGGCATAGTCCATTCATCCTCTTCTTGCTCCAAAGGGAGGCTAGATTCCTCCTTAAATAATTTCTACCTCACTATCTTTAATGCTTGATCTACTGAAGGAAATTCACTTTCAAACAAAAAGGTGGTTACAAAATTATGAAGCATACTTTCCCAATCTGCAGTGATAAGGTGCAGCTCCGCTTGAAGGTACCAGTTAATAGGGGTCGTGTCCAGTGTGTTAATGAATCTGTGCACCCATGTTTTTCTAGGAATGTCACTCTAGGCCTCTTCGCAACTTCATACATGGTCCATTGGGTAGCTTCTACCTGTGTACCTCACTTCACATCTTCCTATTTGTGTTGAAAACTGCGTTGTCATCAAGGTTCATCATTGTGTCTAGTCTGTGATATTTCTTTTATGTGTCCCCCACCATCTTGCTGGTGTAGATTTCAGGGCCTCGTCCATAGCCAAAAGCCTCTGTTGTGCTAGTACAATTTATTCAAAGTCCATCAAGAAGGATTCTAAAGGATTCAGACCATCAAAGTTAGGTAAGTTACTTATTGTTGTACCAATCCAGCGAACTTCTCTGGTCAGTCGAGCACATCTCCTTGTGGATACTTCATACATCTAGTTGTACCATTTCTCCAGTGCTTCTTCTAAATCTGATGAATATGCGTTGTCATTTTGCTATATTCCCATCGATAGTAGGGTTGATATAATCCTTCTCTCTGGCTGTTAATTTATAGATGTTTTCCAGCTCATATGCATATTCTTCTTCTATGATGTGCTCTGTATATTGTGGACCTTCATCTAGATCTAAGGGTGCAATGACCCTAAGGACATCTCCTTCAAATTTCATGTGTCTTTTATTTAAATCGACCATAGTAGAATTGTTGAATGCCCAATCAATTGCTAGTAATGCAGGGTAAGGGAAGCTATCATCAACAATTTCAATTACCTCAAAGTCTACAAAGGTTCTAAATCCATCGATGTCCATAGGCACATGCTCCAATCGTCCAAATGGGTTGACAACTTGCTAATTAGCCATGCGAATCTTGATAGGGGAATATATCAGCTTGGGTTTTCCCATCAGTACCCAGGTTTTCTTCTTCATCACGTTGACCTCTGACCCTAAGTTGAGGACCACATAGTCTATATCATACTCTCCTATTTGAGCACTCAAATGTAATTCTTTATTTGTTCTTCTCTTCTTACCAATCTAGTGTACTGCCCTGTTTAGCAAGAGGTCTACCTTTCCTAGCTCATATTGCCTAATTAGGTTTTGTAATTCTTGTACAACTTTCTCATCCTGAATTAATTTAAGACAAGTGTACAAAAAGTCGATGAGTGTACTTACCTCTTTTCCTTATTTATGCACAGTTGATTGATCAAATGCTTGAGGAATTCCATACTCTTTTACTTCTAGTTGTGTTCTAGATGAGGACCCTTGGTTCCTCTTGAACTCCTGTCTTTCTTCCTCAAAGATTCATCTTTCTTTATTTGCATAAAAGCCTGAGTCTTCTCCTCAACTTTCCTGATACCTGACTCTTCTGTGATCTTTCTTTGGGTTGTTCTATCCTCTCCTATAGTAGCACCTCCTTGAGTAATGACAATGAATCTAGGGTCACTTCCATGAGGTTCGACATATATCAGTTATACTTGTGGGTTATGTTGGGGTCCTTGTATTTCCTGAAGCTTATCCAGTAGCATATGGAATTCCTCTATGACATGCTCGAAGGAGTTACAATAACTGCAAGTTGTGCAAGGATTCTGACAATCCCTTGCTAAGTGTCCTGGTTGCATGTAGTTATAACAAATTATTTGTCCTCGGCCTCGGCCCATACCTCCTCCTCGTCCTCATCCTCTCTATCCACTATGAGGATTGAAGTTTCCTCTCCCTGGAGAGTTGTACTACAAAGTGTTTCCTTCTTGTTGTACTTCTCCTTGAATCTTGTATATGTCCCTCGACCTCTCATGCATGAGATCGTAAGCTCTACAATCTTGATCATCATGCCCCACTAATTTACAGAATGTGAAATACAAGTTTGTGGGTGTCTCAACATACTTCTACATATAATAGAACTCACCTGGTTGATGCCTATTTCTGCACACATCACACCAGGGAAGGTTAACTTTCTTCAAGGGGATTGGCACTCCTAAGTCCAAATACTCATGAAATAAGGGACAGTGTCCTTATCATGAACTTATAATCTGCATCTTACACACTAGACATCTTCCCTTTTGTCTTTTCCCTTATATTTCTTCATATCCTCGACCTGTAAAGACAAACTGGTTAGCTGACTCAAGATTTGGCTCATGCCTGAGCTCGATTCTCCCATAGGTGTTGATTCAAGCTTCATAGAAATTTCCAAAGCTTCTTCCTGCGATGCAATCTTCTTCTATATTAGAGGGACTCTAATGTGTGGTAAAAGAACAATGATGAACCATTCTTTGTTCTATTCATCGAGGATCTGAAAAGTTAATCGGCCTGTTAGGGTCTTGAATCTTTGGTTGAACTCCCAAACAGGTTATGCTACCTTTTGTTTGATCTCTTTTATCTCTGTAATACATTGTGACTCCGACTTATGTTTCTTAAACTATGTAATCAACTCATTATTGATCTTGTTCAGTGGCTTAGGTTGATCCAGTCCTTGGATAAGTTTCATGTACCAACTCAGTGCGTGGTCCCTTAGCATAGTGTTGAATTGGGTTCTCTTGATGGCTTTGTCGGTGATACTTTTAATATTTCATACGACTTCACATAGAAACCAATGTTGATCTGGATCTTCAGATCCATATCCTATAAATATAGGGAGCCTCATTTCATTTTCCATAGAGATGACTAGGCTTCTTGTTTGAGTAGATGTTGAGCTACCAGTAACAGTGCTCTGAGGACTTTGGTGGTTCTGACTATTTTGACTACTAGGTATTTTTGAGACAGTAGGAGGATTAATGTTACTTACTTCAGTAGTCCATGCAGTTCCTAAGGTTTTTTTCTTTCTTTGGTGAAGTTCTTCAGCTTCCCCTTCTTCTATTTTGGTGGTCTATGAATGTTCTTCGTCAGTTAGATCTACCTCTTCTCGACTGTAGAAACCCTCTTCTCCGTAGTTTTTCTTAAACAAGTTTTCAAGGTGAACCCCTCGGAATACTTTCCCACTGCATGTATGTCCTGCTTATGTGTCACTGTCGCTGTCCGAGATCTTGAACATTAGCCTTTTTAGGTCCAACCAATCTACTGTATATTCAAGATGTGGATTTCATGCAAGAGCATCTTGATTCTCTGCTTCAGAAAGTGAAAACATTTTCCTCTAGGTCCTTTGAAAAAGTATCTCTTGGCTTGGTTATACGAATATGTTCTGTCAGCAACAAAGTTGGTGATATACCCTCTAATGGTACTATCAAACCAATGATCTACTACTCTAGATACAACATTGTCAACTCTCTTGACCTTCTGGAACAATGTCGTTTTCCAAACCATAGGAGGTCTAGATTTGATCTCAAACTGGGTATCGACTAACCTATCCAACCACTCAAACAAATCCTGGTGGATTCCTCCAAATAAGATCTCGTGAATGTCGGTGAATATGTATCTTTGTAGCCAATATTCAGTACATAGTTTAGGGTTCCTGTTCTAGGCTTCAGCGAAGTCCCTCTCTTGATCCTTTATCCACTTTTGAATCTCGGTCTTTGATGTGAACCACCTTGAAATTCCCTTAAAAATATTCTGGTCCCAAAAATGGAACCATTTGTTGGCACAGGGGTAGACCCAGGGTTCACTCCAAGAGCATACCAAAAATCCCTAGCTATTGGCCCTTTCGGCAACACCTGTGAAGAAGATGCAGTCTCACCCGAAGAAGCTATGAGGGGGGATGTAGGAAAGAGTTGTCTACAACCAGGGGAATATCAAGTGGAACTAATACAACAATAATGTAGCATTCATGTGTCACTTATCAACTAGATATACTCTCCATAGCTATAGATCTGATCTAACACAATAATACAAATCACAACATAACAATGACAGGAATACAGGAATTAATCACACATACAACACAAAATGTACATGGTTCACCCTCTCTCTAGGGCTATGTCCATAGAACTATGCTTATGATATATTAAGATAAATCTTACAGTTATGATCTGCACTCTATCCAATAGATCCTCTCTCTTTTTCTCTCTTTCTCTCCTCTTCTTGTGCACCCAGCTGTAGGATCTGATCTTCGCACCTAGCTGAAGATCTTACAATACTAGAAGGCTCTCACTCTCAACACTTCTCTCTCTCACAGTACAATAATATCTCAATCAACCACAATTGATAGCAATACCCAATGCTACTACTGACCTGACCTAGGTCCTCTCGACCTCTATTTATACATTATAGTTCCTCACTGACAGCCTTAGGTCGAAACCTAGGTGTAAAAACCCTAATTACCTAAAACCCTAGGTCAACTTGACCCGTGTTTTTTGGGCTTCGCCAGCCTGTCTTTCCTTCCTCATCGTGCTGTGATCCAAAGCATCCAATGGTGGATTTCTCTATGGCTTTCTCTACTTGCTAAGTTGTCCACAATTCTTTTCTCTTGTTGATCTATCATCCTTGATCTCCTCATTCAATGGCTTGTTGTTTCGTACTTTGCTCCATCTTTTCTTCTCTTTTGCTTACTTTGACCCAGTGACAATCACTGTTTTTCCCACGTAGTTCTCATTTTACCTTTTTTTCCTTGATCTTCACTTCCCTCCATAACCAAGGGCCAATAGTCCCCTAGTCGACGATGCCTATATTCCTACAGAAATAACTCTCTCAGCCATGAGCTCCACAAGAATATCTTCCACAGACTTCTCTAATGCGCTAGGTTCATCTGACATTCACACTTGTAACCAAATAGAGTGGGTAGGCGAACGAACAAGTGAGGTAATCAAATGGATGGTGAGGTCTAGAGATCATAGCGTGATACCGTGGATTCTCTGTTAACTTGGATATCACGGGTTGCAAAAAGTGGCTTGGGCGCAGTGTTCGACGGGTTAAATAAGAAAGAATCGTAACATATTCCTCCAATGAACAGGAATGTGTCCATCAATGTGAATATTTCCATTATGGCAGGTTATCAATGGTCCATTTTCTTATCACTACATTTTCTAGTCGTTCTGGGGCATCATTCTAACAGTTGGGGTGCCTCCAACGGTCATATTGCTTCACCATATCGAAGTCCCATTCTGCATGGTTATGTTGTTCCGACGAGGTTTAGGGCCTGCAAGCCTACCTCCTGTGAAGACTTCTCTGGAACTTCCTGTAGTTTTTCTAATTTGGATTTCTTCTTACTGATATTTATTTCCTTCTTTCCCATGATCTAAGATCCTCTAACAATTTCTGGAATCCTCTTCTCATTTGTATTCTTACTCTCTCCTGGTTAAAGAACTTCGCACTGCTCATGCACTCTTATATATTCTAAGGTTAATGTCCCTTCTCTTACTATTTATGGGGTGGCTACACTTGTTTCTTCCATAGACAAGTTCCTTAAGCCTTCCTGTGTTCTTTCAACTTTGAGAGCTAATTCTCTGGTCCTCTGTTGCTTCAACTTATCCTCTTGTTCTTCTATTAGTCACTCTATTTTTATGTTTATGAAGTCCCTTAGTTCTTGCTTTTTCTATTATGTAGATTCCTCCTCTGCTTTCCTTATGATCTAATCCTTCTCAATCCAAGTCTTTCCTAATAAAAGTGGAAAAGGGGCGTTGTTCTCAACAAACCTAATAACTTCAAAGTCCTCTTCTGTCGATGTTTCATGAGTAATCATAGGCATATTAGTAACTCTTCCACATAGGGTTATCATATTTCCTTTAAACAATCCTATCCTTCCCAATGAAGGTACCATAACAGTATTCCCAAAAATTTCCCAAGTGATTTCTGGCATAATATTCACGTATGTTCCTTAATCCAATACGCAATCTATGTTGAAGTCTTCTATTCTTGTAACTATGTGTTGTTTTTCTTTCAAGATCTCTGACAAACTGTCATCCTTTTGGTAATCCATTTCTTCTTTTAACTGTACTAACAGAGTATGATCTTTCTCTGATTCATTCTCTTTCTGATTCTCTAACATATCCTTAGTCTCTTGACCTTGTTTATAGTTTTCTTATCTAATGTTAATCTTTTCAACTTTAGAAATCATCCTTGCGAAATCCTCAACCTCATGACCAATAACTTTACAAAAAAGACAAATAGGACCTATACCAGGGAATTCCTTAGCTTGATGTCTCGGTATTCTACAATTATAACACAACATCAATCCTCTCTTTCTTTTAAATGAGCCCCAACCTTTTCTGTACTGTGCACTGGGATCACAGTGTTAGACCTGCAATTTGCAAAAATTCTTTCTAGGTTCCTGCATCCACTTATTAGTCCAAAAATTCTTTCTATGCATAGGAATAACATATATTTCTCTATTTCTATCAAATTTATTCAGATCAACTTTTTCTTCTAACTGTGCCCTACCATTTAGACTAGGAAAAAATCTATCAAACACACCTAGATTCATGCTTTCGAAGAAAACATTTCTACTTATCTTACCCTTACCAGAGCACAAATCTTTAAAATCTCACCTCTTTTCTTCATATCCGACTTCTTTCTTAGCACAAAGATTCACAAGTCAATTAGAATATTGCACACTACAACAACAGATCTACGCACAGAGCTTTCTCTTTTCTTCAGTTCCCAACAATCACAGTTTCAGGTCCTGGCAACCGAACCGTTTGTTGGCACAGGGGTAGACCCAAGCTTCAAAAATTCAAAAATGCACCAACAAAACCCTAACTACTGGCCCTTTCGGAAACACCTGCAAAGCAGATGAAGTCTCAGCCGAGGTAGAGGTAGGGGGGGTTGCAAGACTCAGGTGTCTACAACCAAGATGGGACACAAATATGTGATTACAATAATTAGCAGGGAACTTAGACAACAATAAGTATTAATTCATGAGTCTCATTCACATGGTAGATTAACCCTTATTACAGATCAACATGGTAAAAATCAAGATAAATAACTTACAATCACTTAGCACATAGCATTAGCTCAAATCTATCATTTATTCATCTTTAATACCATTAAGCACTAAGAAACAACATCATATGAATTCATCATACATTATAACAATAGAACTAAGCAGATAAACAACATAATCCACATCCCACAAAGCACATCACGACATAATATATACATGGTTCACCCCAAAGTGGGGCTACGTCCACCAACGAAATATTCTTCTTTATTAGTCTTCAATCTTCTTACATTCATATGCTCCTGTGCACAAATCCACAGAGCCGAACTCTGAAGAGGACATGAGATCTATGCGCAGTGTGTCAGATCCTCCTTCCCAAAATCAGGTCAAGGCATAGAGCCAACCCCTTAGTAGCATAGAGACCTACTTTACAAAGTCCATCTACAAAAATCCACTTACAACCTCTTTCACTAAGCCAACATTAACACTTACAATATATGGTGCACATAGCCAACTATCATCACCACCTCTTACAATGCTTAGCTACTTATTTATACATTTACAAAAAAGCCTAATCATGGGTAAACCCATGGGTCGACATCCTATAACCCATTACATAAACCCTAGTAAACCCTTTTCTAGGTCCACAAGCCAACAAAATGAGTGATATCCCATGATCATAGCTCCACCTAGGTGCTCCATCTTTGACCAGCTTGTCGAAGTCCCAAAAATGGTCAAACATGACCAATGTTCTCTCAAAACTTGGTCAAGGGACAACATTTACCAAGGTGGATGAAAAGATGATGGAAAATGAAGCATCCATGTTTTTGTTTAAATATAACTACAACAAAGAATGCTTGATCAAAGAGGTGTTAGTTTCTTAGCCGAGTTCCAATCTTTGTAGTGGAAAAGGCAGTTTATGATTGGACATAAAAGAACTCTTGAGTTATGGACAAGATCCTCTCTCTTGGAACAATCAAGCCATCAATTTCTTTGATAGGTTCTCCCTTTTATTGGCCATGAGCAGAGATCCAGAAACGGAAATTTTGATGTAGTACCAATATTTTCATCTACACACGAACAAAGCAATTATGAGATTACTAAAAATAATATATAACTGATCATATTTCATTATCATGATATGCAACAATTGACAACATATACATCTTGATAAATTTTGTAAAAAGAGTGGTTTCATGGTATATCTTTCATGGTAGAAATCATATAATCTTTTCTTTTAGACTTCCTAAATGAATGAACATTGTTTAGCACTTCCTCCCATGCCTAAGCATTGTAACACTCCTCAATCAAACATATAGAAAACCAACCAATTCTTCCAATATCCTAAGTTTTATGGCTTCCGAGTGTATTGGTAAATTTCACATGCTAGTCTAACAAAATAGTTAAGAACAAGGCCCCACCTGTATGACAAAACATCTTACATATAGTTAGGAATACTTAGACAAGAGGGTCTTAATATTATCTTTAGGTTAGACTCCAATAGGAGGTAATTGGAGTTCATTTACCGATACTTAACCATGCATACTTCCTTTCATCCATACCCACAAGTAGTTCCATAAATCAAGACAATTTTTAAACCAAAGACTTAGTATTTTTATTTATAATTAACATCCTCTCCAAGTATAATTCCTCACTTCCAACAAGCATGTTCAGTATTCCGATGGGCTTACCTAGTCATACCATAGGCCGATACCCCCTGCTAGCAGGCCTGTTTAGTATCCCGACAGGTTATCCTCTTACACCCTTTTTACAACAGAGACTAGTCCTTACCCTCACCTTTAATATTTGTATATAAATATTTCCTTTTTTTGCAAGAAGATGGGGAGGAATATCTGCAAACCTTTTTATGGGCTGGGATGGTATTTTAAGTTGGAGGATGATTTTTCTTTATACACACACACACACACACACACACACACACACACACACACACACACACACACACACACACATATATATATATATATAATACCTATACAGTTTGTCCTTATGTAAGGGATACTTAAGTGAGTGTAACCAATCCGAAGATATGACACAATTGATAATTTTAATGTGTAGTGGATGGACCCATTGGAAAATAGAAAAAAATAATCTATAGCCCCTACTCGTCTTCTTCCATTGAAATTAAATTGTTGTGTCCATGGCTTAACCTTCACGTAGACCTTCTTGCTACTCTTTTATAAAAATACTCTACTCACCCACTCAGAGATTTGGATGGATTGTATCAATAGCCTCCAGGATTGATGAGATCAATGTTACTTTTTTAGTATATTTTCTGGTTGTTAAGGGCTATAAGCAACTTCTATAAGATATTCCCTGAAAGTCTAGTTTGAAAAGAAGATAGAATTATGGTCAAAGAACTAAAAATGACTAACTAAACAAGCAATTTTTAATCATGATAAAAGTACTCATTACTCAAATGATTCTCAATAAGATGATGACATTTTATTATAATAACATTTTATTTTTGAAATAAAATACTCTCCTTTTTTCTTAGCTTCTTTGAAAGTGTCCATTTGTGAATGAATACCTCCAAAATTTCGAAACCTGCCTGTCAAAAACCACCCTAAAAAATATTTACATATGTACAATAGAAAATCAAAATATTTCAAGAACATGAAGAAGGAGAAGAAACGTTTCCATCTACCAAGGCCAGTTCTTTGTTGGTTGTCATGACTTTTATAAAGTATTCTTTAGAAATAGGCTTGTGGTAAAGTTTAAGTCTATTCCCATTTACTACAAAAGAGACTTGTTCATCATCAATTGTCTTTATTTTTACAGGCCCATTATCAAACATGGTAACCACTTCATAAGGATGTAACCATTGAGTGGTAAGTTTTCCTTTAAAAATTTTAAACCTTGATTCAAATAATAGTGCCCAATATCCAAGTTGAAATTGATTCTTTTTAATGAATTTATCATTCCATTTTCTTTGCTGGTTTTGAACTAAGATTGTCCTTTGGATAGGATCCTGTCTAATTTCATCCAATTCTTTCAGTTGTAGTACTCGTTGTTTTTGTGCCTCATCTAAATCTAATCCCAATTGTGAAGAAATACAAAAGGTTCTTACTTGGAATTAAATAGTTAAGAGTACTTTTTTTTCGTATACCAATTCATATGGGGTATGTCCAGTGGTGTTTCTCCATGTGGTACGATATGCCCACAAAGCCTCTGAAAGTCTATTAGCCCATTCTCTATGGTGTAGTTGGACAATTTTGGTCAAGATAGTTTCTAGTACTTTGTTTGTTGATTCCACTTGGCCATTATCTTATGGGTGGTATGGATAGGGCTTACGATGTTTTATCCCATATTTTTCTATTAATTCCTTCATAATCTTAGAAATAAATTGTGTACCTTGGTCTGTGACATTATCATGATGAACACCAAAGCGGGTAAAAACATCTTCATAAATAAACTCAACAACGGATTTCTCAGTAGCCCTAAACAAGGATTTTTCCTCTACCCACTTAATGACATAATGTGTGCAAATAAGAATATACTTCTTCTTACGAGACATGGGGGAAATTGGTCCTACAAAATCAAGGCCCCATTTCTCAAAAGGTTTGATCATAACCTAGGTATGTAAATGGATTTAATTAGCTTCTGTGGGTTTTTCTATCCTTTGAAAATTATCGCAACTTCTTAAATATTTGGAAGCATCCTTAGAAATACTAGGTCAATAGTAACATGACTGTAAAACCTTGTATGCTGTATGTTTATCGGAAAAATGTCCACCATGCGGTCCATCATGACAACTTCGTAGGATTTCTGCTATATCATCTTCCCAGACACATCTACGAATGATCAAATCTGGTCCAGTATGGAAAAGGTCATAAAAAAACCATGAGTAGCTATCACTTTGTGTTATAATTCAATGATTTTCATGAGGCGACAAATGAGATGGTAATTTTCTAGTGGATAAATAATTTTCCATATCTGCAAACCATAGAGTGTTTACGGAGATGGCGAAGAGATGCTCATATGGAATATTATCATCAACGGGAATACTATCACCTTCATGAGTAATGCGAGAGAGAAAGTCAACTACTAAGTTCTCTTTTCCTGGTTGGCCAAGGATAGTAATATTGAAATCTTGTAATAAAAGGAGCCACCTAGTTACTCGACCATTGTTAATAGGTTTGTTCATGAGAAATCTAATTGCATAGTGATCTGTATGTACAAATACCTCATTTCCTATGATATAATGGTGAAACTTTTTGATGACATGGAGGACTGATAAGAACTCTTTCTCAGTGATTGTATAGTTTATCTCAATAGGAGTCACATTCTTACTTACAAAGTAAATGGCATAAGAATTTTGGTCTTCCATTTTCCATAACACTCCTCCTATTACAGTATCATAGGAATTAGTAGATATATGGAATGGAAGGGCCCATTTGGGTCCTCTAAGAACTAGTGCCACAGATAATTTAGGTTTTAAAGTTTCAAAGGCAGTTTGACAATGGCCAATCCAATGAAATTCAACATCTTTTGTCAGTAATACAAACATTGGTGTAACATTTTTTGTAAAATTTTCGATGAATCGCTGGTAGTAACCTGCATGTCTAAGAAATCTTATCACCTCCTTTGGACTCTTTGGAGGTGGGAGTTTGATAGTTACCTCAATCTTAGTAGGCTTCACTTTAATCCCTTCAGATGAAATGTGATTCCCTAGGACTACTCCTTCGGTCAATTAAATTTTACATTTCTCATGACTTAAGGATAAATTCATTTCTTAGCATCTAATGAGAACTTTCCTTATGTTATCTAGGGATTATTGAAAAGTATTACCATATATTGTAAAATTGTCCATATACACTTCCACACAGTCATGAATGAGATCAAAGAATATCCATAATACTGCTCACTGGAATGTGGCAAGAGAGTTACACAGACCAAATGGTAGGACCCTATATGCATAAGTGCCCCAAGGGAAAGTGAAATTAGTCTTGTCCTAATCCTCAGGTGCTATTAGAATTTGATTGTATCTACTATATCAATCAAGGAAGGAAAAGTATCATTTTCCTGGTAGGGTATCCAAGACTTGGTCAATGAAGGGAAGAGGAAAACAATCCTTAAGAGTGTCCTTATTAAGTTCTTGGAAGTCAACACAAATTCTCCATTTTTTCGGTTACTTTCTTCGGAACCACTACAAGTGGGGATACCCATTTTTTGTCAAAAATCGGATAAATAAAACCAATGTTCAATAGTTTCTATATTTCCTCCTTCACCATATCTTTTAGTTCCATATTCATTCTTCTTTGAGTTTTCCTAACAGGTCTTACTCCTTCCTTGGTATAGATATGATGAATGCATGTGTCAGGGTGTATACCCCACATATCAGTATATTCCCAAGAAAATGATCTCGATTGGTCCTTAAGGACGTTTACTAATTGTTCTTTTTGATCTGCATCTAGTCCTGAATTGATATGTAGGAATTTTCCAGGACTAATCTCATAAGGCATGGTGTAGGATATGGCAGAATCATCTATTTCAAAGATAAAATATGTTGAAGAAAGAGTTGATGGGTCCAATTTTTCTTGAAATTATTCACCAAATATATACTCAAATTGAGGAAAACATTGAGGAAAATCAACACATGTGATTGCAGAAATGAAGTGATTTAATACATTCTATGTTGTTTTCTCCTGAAATGCCCAGGAGTGATCATTAGGAAACACAAGTTCTTCCTAGTTTTCATTCTCATATGAACATTCGAGCCACCTATAATTTCTATAAAAGGTTGAGCCGATGGGTATATCATAAGTTTCTTTATAGAAAGTCCATTAGAGATAGTCATTTCACATTCTCTACAGCCAATGAATGCATTGGTTGTAGCCAACCAAGGTATTCCCAAAATAATGGGATGTCCTTTAGCAGGATCCTTTGGATGAATGAAAAGGAGGTCTACCAGATATTTCCATGATGCTAATGTGACTATGATATCATCTAAGATCCCTTTAGGTATAACTTTTTCTTTATCTTCCAATTCCAAAATAGTTGGGGTAGGTCGAAGGAAGTGTTTCAATTGTAATTCTTCTAAGGTAGTGACAATCATAACATTCATGGTTGCCCCTAGGTCTATGAGATTATTTCCAATGGGAATCTGTTGGTAGCCAATTCACATTTTCCACTAACTAATAAGCTGACTACACCAATGTTTTGCAAACATCATTTGTTTCGTCGAAAGTTTTAAATAAACGACATTTTTTTTTGCGACATTTGCACATTTACTTTCGTTTTTGTTTTCATGACTGTAAGCATGAAAACTTGGTCTTTCGTAGTCGCATTAAAATTTTTATTTGAACTGTCGTTATCCTCCTTGTCGATATGCCCAGTGCGCTTACCTTTTACTTACCATCATACAGTTGGCAAGACCTTATGATCTGCACTCATTTGACATTCTTTGATTGATCATGCAGTTTCGTTTCATGAGTGATTAAGTTTGTGATTCATTGGTGATTGGATTCATTTGTTCTTTGATTTGATTAACCATTGGTTTCATGAAAATATATAGGTGTTATGGTTACACCCTTGAAATATTTCATTTGATATGACACCTAGTTCCAAAATGCATTGGTACCTCGCTTAAACTCTTGATATGAATTGATACAACGCATGTCACATTGGTTAAACACTTGGTATTGATTTCAATTTGTAA
>ML824697.1:0-30226 GCA_009831015.1 Picea engelmannii | reverse complement strand
CAGTGGCAAACTCATCCTTCTTTTTATTTCTCCCATCGGTCATTACTTTGAATCTTTTATTAGTGGACTCTCCCTCCTGATAAAACTCTCGCTTCACCATAGCTTTCCTCTTTTTGTCAAAGAAGAAATCATTAGGAGGGAGTAACTCTGCACTTATAGGTTTTAGTTCCTCCCCGAAAATCCATCCCTCGTTAATGCTTCGCTGTGCTGACTGCAAGGGTGTGATAGAGGTGATGGGTTGTCCGATCTGCTTTGCTGCCTTCACTGGTGTGCTGAGTGGATCTTGCTCTTTCGGGGGATTAGAGGTTTTTATTCCCGTCTCCAAATTCTTAATTTCTGGTGGGTTTGTGTCCTTTATTTCCACCTCTGGACTATGCTCCTTGGGAGGATCGGTATCCTCTTTATCTGTTTCGGGATTGTCCTCCCTCACAGGACTCTTTTCCTTTTCTGGGTTCTCTTCCTACTCAGGGCTCTTCCCTTGATCGAAACTTTTTTCTTGTTGTTTCTCGGGGTTAGAGGTTTTCCCCCCAGAACTTTCGGCCTCTTTTTCTTTCCCTTTGGAAAGTCCCAAACCTCCCAGTACCACCGGGATACATCGTCTCCTATGCTCCTGAAATTTCAAAACTGAGATCCTGTCTTCAGGTGCCAGGGATCCAATTCGAAATTGAACCTCCGAATAGGACTTTGCCCCTCGGAAAACATCATCCAAGGGCGAACTTTCATGTTTGAACCTTTTTAGTCCACAATTTCCCAAATGAGTGCTTACGATCCCCCGAGGATCATGCTTCTTGTACTCGATGGAAACTAGGCTCAAGTCTTCAATGGCTGCAGCCTCGGCTTTAGCATGCCCAAAATCAAATAATGAATATGAATTTTTCCGAATAGGGAAAAATGGCCATACCTTCTTGGCCGACGCTTTGAGCTCTTTGCTTACTCCGCTGATCACCGTTTGCCGTGCAATTTCACGACAGGCTAGCTTGTCAGGAATGAACAGCGGTAGTGCCGAAGGAGGAACAGTAGCTCCGAACACTCTTAAATAAGAGAATCCTTCCTCTACGTACCAGTCTTCAATATGGCTCAGATTCCCTCCAATACTATCCGAGATGCGGGGTGGCAAAAGACCAAAAATGGTGACGTGCAGGGGCACCATCACCCAGTTAAAAATTTCATAAATAAACTCGTTCGCGTTATTTTCCCATAGCTTATCGTGGTACTCATGAACAGTCTTCTCATGGGTCGGAGTCCAAGCCCACTTCATTAAAGGAAAAGGCATCATGGAGCATATTGCGTCCATGAGATATGCAGACATGTAGAATCTAGCTGGTTTCCCGGCTGCTTTTTGCTCCAGGTACTCGGTGATCCTGTTGAATAAACTATCGTAGATCATTTTTGCCCAATTGAATGAGGAACCTTCTGCAACCCGATAGATGAGAGGTATCCACTGGATGTAAAAATGTGTGGTATCCTCCCATCCGAAAAGCCGACAAGCCATCATTACTACATACATAAAATTCGGCTCCAACGAAGAAATCGAATACATGTCTTCGTTATTTACTCTGAATGTCGTGAGATGTGATACCCAATCTTTTATCAAGCCTGGCAAGGTTCTATCAAATTCTTGGCACTCTTTCTTTTTGAATTCTGCCAGGAATTCTTGGCCATATGTATATTCGAAATTTGCTGGGAGTTTATACATAGCCTGGATATGTTCAGGCCTAAAAGTCCCGATCCTGTCCTGTCAGTCATTCACAATAGTTCTGGTAGGCAGGTCGGCGTGATCCAATGCCCATCAGATCATGTCGAAATATGGGAGCAACCGAGGTCTGGTTGTGACCAGGTGCATCCCAGACTGAAAAATTGTCTTGTACCTAGCATTCACGTCGTCCTTCACAATATCAAGGTTATCGTCATCAGAATCCGAACAGTTTACCAACCCGGCTTCCAGAATGTTTGAAATAGACGACCAGGTGGATACTGAGCCACTCGTCCGAGGCGAAGTATCTGAGACATTATCTGAACCCTGTGCTGCAACCTCGACGTTTGCTTTCGCTGCTCTCCTTGGTGCCATAGCTGAAGTCTGTTGTTTTGCTCTTCTGCAGTAGACCTGTGTATACATGAGGAAGTGAGTATCCTTGGGGGAAGGCGAGATGTATGCATTAATAGGAAATAATTTAAAAAATAAAACGAAATCCCATATATATTTGAAAATCCTGTTTGCTTGAATTAAGTCTGTCCCATCGTAAATAAAACCAAATTTATTGTAAAAATTCGATCCTATTCAGTGGTAGATTTACCCTAACTCTCCATTAATGTTATTAATGTTCGACGGCTTGACAGGCCATCGATTTATGGAGAGTAATCAAGTGCTTCGTGAAATGTGCCAACTTTGAAGCGCGGGACGTATTTCGTTTAATTTTAGAAAATCGAATCTTATGGATTTAAATCCCTACCTCGCCTTTCGCCGTATCGTGAATTTCCCTTTAACATTCTGACTTAACAACTCGCGAGACTGCGAGTGACGATTTAGCATTTATTAAAAATAACCGTGATTTGACGCATCCTTGATCAGGTGATTAACTTAAATCGTCATATCGCGACTCGGGAATTCGAAGACAGTTTTTTGGAAAAATGATATGCCGAGTCGCGATATCGCGATGAAGCGATGATTAAGGTTCAAATTTAAAAGAAGGAAATCTTAGATTAAGCGACTAATTAACCTTTGCCATAATCATGTCGCAACTTTGCGAATCGGGGTTTTTTATCCATTTTGACTTCATGAAAAGAAGTGTCGAGTGGCGATGTGCCGAGAACCAAGACTAACCAGGGTTGGCCTTTTACCTTTAGTCTTCGATCAAGGTTTTCACGAAAGTTATCGTATTCTCGGCCATCGGGGCTGTAGGAATAAAAATTTAGGTTCGACAAATGCCGAGGTGCGAAATTTGACGATGTCTAATTAAGGGTTAAAGGTTTTACCACAGTCCATGCTTCAGGTGAAAAATTGGAAAATGAGTTCGCAGACTCGCAACTCAGGAATTCGAGATCGAAAATTTAAAGTGTCCTACTCACGATATCCCGAAACAAAATTAAAAGAGCAAACTTACTTGTGAAAAACGGGTCTTTTTCGAGATGGAATAGTGCATTGCTATTCAGGTGACCAGATTCGCAGAGTTTCATGATTTCGGAAACAAAAGAGAAACAACTTTAGATATCAAGCATCAAAAATTGGAAACTGAGCGAGGTGAAATAACAAGGGCGGCTCCAACAACTACATTTATAGACATGGATGATACTGGTGCTATTCATGAGAGGCTTGCTCAGCTGGTTGAACTAGAAGAAGACAGATTTATTGTAGGATTCCATCAGTAGGTACAGAAGGGAAGACAGAATACCTATCATGATAGACACATCAGGAAGAAGGTGTTTAAGCAAGGTGATTTAGTACTGGAGTATAATAGTAAATTCATAAAAAATCCATGGAAGTTTAGAACACATTGGCTTGAACCATATGAGATCGCCTATGTTACAGAAGGAGGAGTTGTGCAGCTGAAGACATTGAAGGGAGAATGGAAAGAGGGATTAGTAAATGGGAATCGACTAAATTTGTACTATGACAACCATCTACCTCGCATCTCTCATTAAAAGCAAGGAGAAAAGGGTATAGGTACCACGTGCAGTTGAAACTGGGTACCAAACACAGAAAAGACAGTCTTCACAAGGAAGGGAAGGAGACATGGAGCAGAAAGCAAAGGCTTCACTCCACAGTATAAATTTGAGGTGACATGGAAGGATTAGAACTGAAGTGCCTTAGGATGAGTCACAGGTGAGTGTTGGGGGCATTTTCACCCTTGGTTATGGAGTGAAGCAAAGATAAAGGAAGAAAAGGTAAAATGAGAACTGCGTGGGAAACACAGTGACTGTCACTGGGTCGATGTAAGCAAAAGAGTATAAAAGATGGAGCGAAGTACAAAAAAGCAAGTCGTTGAATGAGGAGATTAGGGATAATAGATTAGAAAGAGAAAATAATCATGGACAACTCAACAAGCAAAGAAAGACACAAATAAATCCACCATTGGATGCTTTGGAGCACCATGCGATGAGGAAGGAAATACAGGCTCATGAAACCCAGAAAACGCGAGTCAAGTTGACCTAGGGTTTTGGGTAATTAGGGTTTTGACACCTAGGTTTTGACGTAAGACTATCAGTGAGGGACTGTAATGTATAAATAGAGGTTGAGAGTAACTAGGTCAGTTTAGTAGTAGCATTGGGTATTGCTATTGATTTTGGTTGATTGAGAGATTATTGTACTGTGAGAGAGAGAAGTGTTGAGAGTGAGAGCCTTCTAGTATCGTAATATTGTCAGCTGGGTGTGAAGATCAGATCCTGTAGTTGGGTGCACATGAAGGGGAGAGAAAGAGAGAATAAGAGAGAGGATCTGTTGGACAGAGCACAGATCATAATTGTTAGCTTTATCTTAATATATCATAAGCACAGTTTTGTTGACGTACCCTTAGAGAGAGGGTGAACCATGTACATTTTGTGTTGTATGTGTGATTAATTCCTAGATTCCTATCATTTTTAAGCTGTCATTTGCATTATTTTGTTAGATCATATCTATAGCTTCACATAGTAGATCTAGTTGATAAGTGAGACATGAATTCTACATTATTTTTGTATTAGTTCCACTTGATATTCCTCTGGTTGTAGACATCTCTATCCTGCAACCCCCTTCTTAGCTGCTTCGGGTGAGACTGCATCTTCTTCACAGGTGTTGCCGAAAGGGCCAGTAGCTAGGGCTTGTTGGTGTGCTCTTGGAGTGAACCCTAAATCTTCCCTTGTGGCAATAGGAACTGCAATCATCCCCCTTCACTGGACGTCATTCTAGCCATGCTACTGAGAAGTGAATCAAGCACCATGACGATCTGTCTAACATGAAGAAGATCCCATCAATCTTTCCAGAGTACATAACACCTTTTCCTGGCATGGTTAACCATGATAGTATCCCACGTGAATTTGAGTACATTCTGATCAATGCATACATCCTAAAGGGGATAAAGGTAGTTGGACCCCAGTTAGGATAGATCCCAGCTCTGAAGAACAATGACTTTAACCTCAGCGATAGAAATAACTATTCCATGCTCGCGCCACATAGATATTTGATGAGGACAACTGGGAAGAAGCTGTGTATAGTCTCCCATCCATGGATTAAGGCACTGGCATAGTCCATGGTCTTGAATTTAATGAAGATCCCTCACTTCGACCAACATCAGGATGTTAACGCTTGCATTAAGATTGTCTTGTCATGCTACCACAGAGGATATATGTGGCTCAATATGTGTGTTACTGTGTATCTGATGCTAATCTACTTGATTATAGGGTTGAGCATGCAGGGACCATACCCTCAACAAATCTACCCAGAGAAGACTTCAGATCATTCCTTGGCATTGCGCATAAAGGAGGATTATGGTGATGTAGAAAAGGGAAAGCGAGGCTACAAGGTAGCCTCCATCCAAGATGGCATAGTGCACCTATATTTTCATCTTATAGCTAGCAAGATCTTCAAAAAGAACCGTCCCACACAGGTTACATGATTCGTAGTATAGCTCGCAGGAAAGTGCATAGAGGGGATGAAAATGAACTGGGTGAGTTACCTTGTCAATGAGCTTAAGAAAGGCTAATGAAAAGTGTAGGATCAAGGGTATGAATTACATTTCAGTTGGTTACTGGTATTGATTGAATTTGTCTTTGGGAAAATGCTAGAAGGAGTGACATTTCCAGAATTTCATCCATCAGAGCCATTGGCTGCGAGGTTCTCCACCTTGTGGTATACGAATGACATGTCAAAGCAGTGGCAGTCGAACATTGTGCTCCATTCCTACTACCAACAGTTGAAGCATGTTATTGAGGTATTCCCATGAATGAAACCAAACACATTGCACTAGTACAAACTGCTAGTGAAGTTTCATGCAGATAGACACTTTATTTATATCATTGCACATAGGGATGAAAGAAAGGAACAGTTGTAGTCCTATTATAAAATGACCAACGAGGATATGGAGGAGATCACAAAATAATGGTTGGCATAGTTCCTTATACGGATTAACGATGCACAACTCTTTGACCCTAACATCATTGGAATCCCCTTGGTCACCTGGGTCGAGCATGTCAAGCAGAGAAACGTAAAGAAAAATATTAAAAATGGAGGAAGTGCAGAACATAGAGACTGATGAGGAGGACAATGCATCAGAGGAAAGTGGGCCTGAATCGCCCACAGGAGGAGGAAGATATGAAGTAAATCAAGAAAGAGGAGGGGAAGAAGGAGAAAAGAAAGGAAAAGGCAAAGTTACACCGCCAAAGGATCCCCTTATCGAGCCCGAAACATCGAAGTAGCATAAGGTTTCTCTATAGAAACCCTTGGCTAGAAAGAAGATGTGTGCCAGTTAGCCCAAGATGAAGTCTATGCTCATAGAGGATGACATCGATATAATCATCACAACCATGGAGGATGCTTCAGAAGATATCTTGTATTGTTATGGAGCAAAGCAGGAGACACTGTATGAAATAATAGAGAAGTATCTGAAGGAGATACAACAAGCCATCCATTCGAGTTGCATAATACCTACTACACCTTCTTCGTCGAAAATTGCAAAATTGGGGGATGAGCTTGCCCAATTTCGAAGATTATTAGATGCAACAGAGGCTCGACTTCAACGAGTCCAAGAAGAAAAGGAGAAGGCTACAAAATCCTTGAGGTAGGAAAAGGAGGAGGTCTTAGAGAAACTTCGAGTTGTGCAGAAGGATAAAGATAAAATTTGGTCGATGTTTGAGGGGGACAATGAAAAGATACATAAAGAAAAATACCATTTGCTCACAGAGTAGACTACGGTCAAAGAAGCGGTGATTAAAGAATTTTTCTCTGTGTTGGGCTTGACACACAAGGAACATGAAGCGATTGAGGTCCAAGTGATGAAGCTCGTGGAGGCCATTCAACATCTTCAAGCATGGATAATGGAGTTGGAGCTTCAAGCAGTACCTAGCACTCTGCAGGAAGTGCATGACCAAATGGAGGAAGCCACCAAGAGTGTAGTTGGAAGGATCAATATCCTCACATTAGAATGTAAGAAATTGAGCAGTCAAAGTGCACATACCTATGAACGCCTCACAGAAGATCCAGAGCTGTGGAAAGTGGAAGCACAACTCCAGGAGGTGCAATAGCAGGCATCCACTGTGCAAGCATAGATGAAGCTACTCACTGCAATAAAGTGAATGAAGAGATCAAAGGAGCAGCACGCAGTCCAACAACAGATTACTGCCATCCAGAGCAGAATCATGGAAGTTACACAGAGACTACAGTTAGTGCAGAATGAATCCTGCATGATTTTTTAAGAGATTGAAGGAAAAGGATCGCAGCTGGACCATATGGTTATGACAGTGGAACAATGACTGGAAGGGCCTATTATAGAGCAATTGATTCATGAGTACACCAAGAAGGAGGCTTTGGCGAAGAAAAAATTCGAGGAAGCTCTAGGCCTTTGAAGGAGCGTTGCCTAGATCTCACTGACTCGGGACTACTCACAAGTGATTTTTGGGGGCATGTTGGCCCTTGACCAAGTTTTGAGAGAACATTGGTCATGTTTGACCACTTTTGGGACTTTGGCATGACGGTCAAAGATGGAGCTACCAGGTGGAGCTAAGATCGTGGGATCTCACTCATTTTACAGGCTTGTAGACCCAACAAAGGGTTTACTAGGGTTTATGTAACATGTTGGGCCCTTCATTTTTGGGAAAGAGTTGCACAAGTTTTGGCTAAGCACGATTTGTGAAAACTTCATCAGAGGCTGGGAGAAACAATAACAGAAAGAAGTTGCAGAAGTTAGTACAACGCCAGCTAAGCAACAAACAGTTGCAACAGAACAAGAGAGCGTGAGTTGAGAAGGAAGACACAACCCAACTATATATAGATCTAAATATAATTGTAAAAGGGTTCGTTCATTCATTGGTAGAAGTACTCATTAGTAGATACCTCAATTCATCGTTGGTTAATTAGGGTTAAGTTGAGTCATGCTGATTAGAGTCACCCAAGTTTTGGGATTAGTGCTGGTTCTTTTTGTAGGTTGAGAGAAGAAAAGGAAGAGTTTGTAATGAATAAGAACTATCAGTTGGAGAGTTGGAGCTCTAAGATATGAGTTCAGAGCCGAGAGACTGTACTGAGCCTTTCTTGTAACACTAAGTATGTAATAAAGGAAAGATCTTGGAGATAATAGGAAGAAAGACTAAATTTCAAAATATTATGTGTCTTTGTATGTTACTTATTCATTACAATGTTTATTTATGACTTATGAGTTTTACTTAATGGTTCAACATTTAGATGGTTGCTCGTATCGTAAGTAGGTTCAACTCTTTCATTTAGATGTTCTAGATCTGGTAATGTCTTTTGTGCAAGCACTGGAATGAGTTCTGAATGCTCTATGGATCCCCTTTAGTCTTCTCCCTACCCTTCCATATCTATCTGTCTCAGTAGCGCTTCAGGTGAGACTTCCTCTCTTCGGAGGAGATGAAAATGCCAGTGCTCTAGACTACACGATACCTTTTATTGGTAACCTGAGAAGGACCCTGGTCTGATCAAATTCATGCCAACAAAATGGTTTCGTTGCTAGGACCTTGTATAAAAGGGAACTTGTAGAGAGAATGTTGTTGCCGATCCATAGATCTGGCATTGATCAATGGTGGGAAAGGATTTGTGATGCCTTCATATGGAAAGAAGCAGAACTAAGGGGAAATTCATTGGAAAACACTCGTTAAGTAATCTTTTACTCAGAAAGATCGAGCAACCAGTATGAGATTTTTTGGGTTAAATTCCCAGAAGAATGTTTTCACTGGATAAAGAGGCTCCAAGAAGCTCCATAGTTCCAGGGATGGACCAAGAAGATATGTTAATGGGATACTAAAAAGTTAGCAACACTCCAGAGGCTATATTGCCCAATTATACGAGCTATGGAATTTTGGGTTAGTACCATGCTAGAGGGATACATAATTGAATTTGCAGCTGAGAACCACCAATCCTTCTCAAGGGCGGAGGAAATTTTCAATAAAGGTGAAAGTGGAATATTGTTGAGAGAAATCCCCCTTTGGATTAAGGTTTTCTTGATGGAGGAAGGGATGTTGATTATGTCCCCGACCGAGATGGCAGCATAAAATCCCTTTCTTGGGGTAGGGAGAGATGGGGTGAGAGTCATGGCGTGAGAGAGGGGGAGGGTTCTTTGACAAATGGGGGGGAAACAACAAGAAAGGGACTCGAGAGATGAGATATCCTTGAAGAGATCCGCCATAGTTGAGAATTGGTGGGGCGGCAAGATCAAGAAAGTCGTAAGATAGTCTGAAAAGTTGAGGAAAGAAGGTGGAGTGGGAGAAGCAGAGGAAAGACTGATGGAAGAATTGCAGAAGATGAGAGTACAAGAACGATTGGCCAGTCAAAGATTGAACGAGAGAGAAGCGGGGACAAAAAGTAGCCCCTAGGAAATGGGACGAGAAGGAGAAATCATAGAGGAAAGACAGGAGGAAGTTGGCATGAATCTTGGAGGAGAAAGAGAAGATTCAGCCCCGATAATAGGAGAGATCGGGAATCTAGCCGAAGAGATCATCCCAGTGGAAGCTAACGAGACACCCCAGATCAAAGAAAACTGCCCTGAAGCAAGTGGTGCTAGCCCCGAATTACCCGTACCCCAAGTTCCTTCTATACAAACGGTAAGTTCAATACTACCTTCTCATGCTAGTTTTGTTCCAGTACAATTAGTTAATCAATCACAACCAGGAAGCATGAGTACATGGAGGATATTGGGATCTCCTGGTAGATCACAAGTAGGATTGTTAGGGTTCATATTGTTACAAACAATAGGATCGACAATGGCCAACCATGTGGGAGGCTCGATTACCCGATACCTAGAATTTTTGGGTAAGGGAGATCAAGACATTGAGCAGCACTGGTTCTTATGCAAAGCCATCTTGAGATTCAGAGGGACTCCTGATGCGAATAAGTTGGTCGAGTTCCAAACTACCTTGAGAGGTCGCGCTCTCAAGTGGTACATGAAGATCATTGAACCAGGAGTGCCAGGGATGCAAGTTCAAGCATTTACACTTGGCCAGGTACGGATGAGGTTCATAGCATAATTCAAACTACCTCAGTCATAACAATAGGCTCTGTCCGAGTTGCGGGAGATATAGTAGAGAGAAGGAGAATTGGCTTGGGAGTACAAACATAAGTTTAAACATGCCATAGGAAGGTTGGCACATCTAATACACGAAGAACATCGAAGGGAGTGGTACATTCAGGGGCTACTACCTCTAACTCGAATTCCACTAACGTAACATTGGATAGCCACGTTAACAGACACCTTGGAACAATCGATGAAGATTGAAGCCATGGATGGATACCCTAGGAGTTTAAGAGTAACCCAACCCCTAATAGATGTGAATCTCGTGCAACTACAAGGGCAAATATCAACACTATAAAATATTCAGTAGTTGACAATACCCAAACCAAGATGGAAATAGGTTTGGTGCACAGGATGTTATACGGAAGGTCACTTGGTGAACGAATGTCTGTGAACGAGGGGATTCAGACTGCCTCAAACTCTGATGTTAACCCCACTAGGACCCACAGGAGGAGTTGTGTAAGTATCAAAGAATTCGTCACTCTATCACCCCAGCCCATATCATGCTTTCTGAGGAGGCCAAGTAGCACCAACAACGAAATATTGCGAGATATGAAAACTCCATGGGCATGGGCCAAGATACTTCCCCATCATGCAGAAGTATTTGACAGTGTCGAACATAGTACATTGTGAGTTCTATGCCTCCACTACGCATACTACCAATCAATGTAGAGTGTTGGACAGACTTACAGACAGATTAGACTGAACAACATTCAGGGTGAACAAAAACCCTCAGGGGCCAGGACGAGGTCAAGGAGGAGGAGCTGGAGAAGATTTCAGAGGAGGAAGAAATGGGGGATGAGGGCCAAGAAAATGTTACAATTGTGATGAAAAAGGTCACTTAGCCAGATATTGTCCTTACCCAAGATGCCCATGGTGCTCTCACTGTAGGACCAACAGACATTCAATGGAATATTGTCTAGAGTTAATTGCAAAATGGGAAGATAGAGTACGATAAAGAGGAGGAGAAAAGGATTTGTAGCAAAAGGATTTGTAAGGGACAAGTGCTCAAACTTAATATCATTACTCAAGGAGGAGAAAAGACAGGAGTTGATGCTAATACTCTACCTCAGATCCAGAAAGAAACACCTAAGGGAGATATGTATGACCCCCTAAAGAAAAAATTATTCTTTAAAGAGGCCATATAAGTATTCCAGAACATTCCTAGTCATGAAATGAAAGAGAACTCCCCCCCAGTCGAATGTTTACCCTAATATGGCGCAAGTCCCTGCTTCACCCCCTGCACCCAGAAACCCTGTAGCCATAGCAGCTCATCTTTGGTTTCAATTATTCTCCAACATTCTAGGGAATGAACAACTCACAAAAAAGTTGTGCAATGTGTTATACCTAGTCTTAGGGAATGTGGAACCTCCCAAAGCAAGGATAAGAGATAATCTTCCCGAGAAGAGTACTCAAAGAGTGTAGCGAAGAAAAGTAAGAACCAGAAAAGAATTCCAACTAGTAGCCTAGTTAGATGAATTAAAAATTAAGGACGTCATGTTGGACCTAGGGTCAGATGTGAACATTCTACCTAAAAAGACTTTGGAAGCATTAGGAAATCCAAGACTAACATATTCCCCAATTCAGTTGAGAATGGAAAACCAATATTGTATCTTTCCCATAGGAAGACTGGAGAACGTGGAAATCGATGTAGCAGGCATAAAAACAGTGGAAGAATTTGAATTCATTGAGATCATGGGAGACAAGGACCCCTACCCTGCACTACTTGGCATTGATTGGGCCTACGACAACTATGCAGTGATCGACCTAAATAAAGACACCATGAGTACCTTTGAAGCTGAGGGAATCAAGGTAGTTCAACCTTTGGATCCATATGTAGGACCTAGATACAAAAAACCAACAGATAATAATATGGAAGGAGAAGACCTAGACCAGTTGTACACCATAACAGCTGGGACAAGAAAATACTATATAAACCCTACTGCAGATGGATCAATAATATGGAGAAGTATACAATCAATAGGCGAGGATTCATAATTAACTTTTGATAGTTGGAAACAAGGCTCACATGAAACATGCTCAATAATATGCGTGGTTGTCAGAATGACCAGATGGTTTGGGACCAAATTTAGAGAACACCTAGTGTACGATGGCACCTCAAACCTAGACAATTTTTTGCAGAACATGGAAGATAATGTGAGAGAAGATCAAATAATCTCGGTACTAGATATATCTTTTCAGAACAAACCCTCCAGATGGTGGGCCACTAATAAATACATACTCAGAACTTGGTATGAAGTGACGCAAGCTCTCAAATACTGGCCTGGGAATAGGGAGCAGCTGGAATTAGAAATGCAGATGGATTTCCAAGTTGTGCAACTGTTCAACAAATAATCTGATCCTAGAATGCACATTGAACAATGTGTGACATAGTGGCAGGTTGCGGATATACCCTATCACTTATGGGTTCAAGTATTTACCCACTCTTTAGGCCCAATCCCGAAATCTTGGTTCATACATGAAGGAACCAAAAGACAAACCAACGACTGGTAGACACTAGCAGCTAAATTTTGCAAAGACTTCTCATTCTCAAGTAAGTACCCTGAGCTTGATCTAGCCCTACAAAAGATTAAATAACTTTTGTTTACAACCAATAGTGATAGAAGACCAAATTTTGTAGTGTGTCCCAAGAATACCCAAGAACTTCAAATGAAACTCCACTTACCCTCAACTGAAAAGCCTATAGAATGCTATCAGATTAGAAAAGATTTAGAAATCCTAGATGAATTACAAGGACTAAGAATCCTAGCCATCAAAGAGATAGAGGGGAACCGAGAAATCAAAAACACCATACCCATCCATACCAATAGTTCCTACAACCACCCATTGAAACTGCGTAGACTCAATATAGGGACTACAGAGCAACCCAAGATAGCTATGGTAGGAGACTACTGGGATGAGCAAACTAGTCAGGAAATACAGATTTTACTGCAGGAATATGAGGATTTGTTCCCAAAGACCTTTTCAAAATTAAAAGGGATCAAAGGAGTCATGGGAAAAATGAAGATTGAGTTAAAACCAGGATCCAAGCCCGCTAGACATAGGCCCTATCGTCTTAACCCAAGAGTAAAAGAGAAAGTTAAGAAGGAGATTGATAAGATGTTGGAAGCAGGTCTCATTTTTGTGGTAGATGAAGCAGAGTGGGTTAGCCTGATAGTCATCAAAAGTAAGAAAGACATTGAGGATATTAGAGTCTGTGTAGACTACAGAAGCCTCAACTCTACCTATGTGCATGACCCTTTCCCAACACCCTTTACTGACGAGGTGCTAGAATAGGTTGTGGGGAAGGAAGCATACTCACTCATAGATGGTTTCTTAGGATACCATCAAGTCAGGATTGTTGAAGAAGACAAAATAAAAACTAATTTCATTACAAAATGGGGATCTTTTGCATACAATGTAATGCCATTTGGTTTAAAGAATGCCCTTGCAGTTTTCTCTAGGATTTTGAAAGCAGCCTTTAGAGAATTTATTCATAAACTTATAGAAGTCTATATGGATGATTGGAAAATATATAGCTTGCTTAAGGAACATTTAGCACTGCTAAGGCTAATGTTTGACACATGCAGAGAATTTAAAATCTCATTAAATATCTAAAAGTGTATCTTCTGCGTGCCACATGGAAATCTATTGGGCCACATAGTCTGCCGAGAAGGAGTATTGGTAGACCCCGCCAAAATTGCGATCATTGTGAATATGACACCGCCTACAAGTGATAAACAGTTGCGCTCCACACTAGGACACACAGGTTACTACTGCATATTCATTCGAAGATATGCCAACATTAATGCACCTCTGTAAAACCTCCTGAAAAAGACTAAATCATTCCAATGGACTCCCAAATGTGACAAAGTGTTTGAGACACTTAAGGAGAAACTCATTACAACACCGATTTTGATATTCCCAAACTGGGAGAAGGAATTTCACGTACATGTAGATGCTTCAGGAATTGCCTTAGGAGTTATCCTAACGCAACCCAGAGATGGAGCTATGGATCATCTCATCTACTTTGCGAGTTGGAAGCTCTCACAAGTGGAGCACAACTATACAACGACGAAATGGGAAAACCTAGTAATGATCTACGCTCTACAAAAATTCAGACACTATCTGTTAGGGTCTTATTTCAAATTCTTTACTGATCATTCTGCATTAAAATACCTAGTTAACAAACCTGTGTTAGAAGGAAGAATTTGTAGATGGCTGTTGTTATTTCAAGAATTTTCCTTTGAAGTCATCATCAAGCTGGGACGATGCAATGTCAGACCCGACCATATATCCAGACTAGAGTCAGGAGAAAGTGGTGGAGTAGTGGATGACCAACTCCCAGATGCATAATTTTTAAGGATAGAGGCCATACTGAAATATTTGGACATAACAATCTTTCTCGGTATAGGGGACTGTCCTAAAACATATTTTGCAACCCAAAAATGCCATATCGTCATTAGAGAAACAGATTACCAACTGATTGCCTGACAATTGTACAAACTAGGACTAGATAGCATTCTCCAATGATGTGTCTTGGATCACAAAAGGTAGGATATACTCTGGGAATGCCATAGTGTAATTGCAGGAGGCCATGTTGGGGGAAATGCTATGGCACATAAAGTTATATAGGCAGGAATTTGGTGGGCAACACTTTTCAGGGATGAAAGATCATATGCTAGATCGTGTGATGTTTTTCAACAGGTAGGCAAGTCGTCACATCGCGATGAACTACCATTACACCCAGTTAGAGCTTTACATGCATTTGCGAAATGGGCAGTTGACTTCATCGGACCAATCAACCCCATAGCCAAACATTCAAAGGCTAGATACATCATTACTGCAATTGACTACCTTACCCGTTGGGAAGAAGCAGCAGTGGTATAGGACTGTTCAACAGGTACTGCTTCCAGGTTCATTTTTGAAAATATCATTACTCGGTTTGGATGTCCCAAGAGCCTAACTAGTGATTAGGGAACTCATTTCATTAGGAGCACTATAGCAAAACTTACAATAGAATTTATGATTAAACATCACAAGAGCAGTCCATACCACCCACAGGCCAATGGAATAGTCGAAGCCTTCAACAAAATCCTAGAAAGGGGGCTAACAAAGGTCTATTCTGCAAACCGAAAGGACTAGGATGATAGAGTTCCAGCGGTACTATGGGCCTATAGGACAACCACAAAGAAACTCCATAGATACACACCATTCCAACTAGTTTATGGGAGAGAGGTAGTGGTTCTTGCAGAGATCATCACTCAAATTCTGTACATTGCACGAGCCACACGTATGACAGACAAAGAATTAGTGGTGTAGAGACTTGTAGAGCTACAAGAACTAGAGGAAACCATATTTTTAACAGAATTCCATTAGTTCGTGGAATAGGAAAGACAAAAATCTTGGCATGATTGACACATTAAGACTAAGGTATTTACACAAGGGGACAAGGTGTTACTCTATGGCAGCAGATACCAGAAGCATCTTGGCAAGCTGCGTATGCACTAGTTGGGAGCCTTCATAGTTGCGAAGATCCGACCCTCAGGAGAAGTCTGACTCACACAACTGGATGGTGTGCTATGAACGGAATGGGTGAATGGAGCTCACCTGAAGCCCTACCTACCTCAAAACTGAGAAAGAAAGACAGTCGCTCCAATCTGACGGAGCTTGTACACTAGTTAGATTTGAGTTTCATTTTCTTTCTAAAATTTTGTAAATTCAATTAATAATGTCCATGTGCGCAGTGTCACGCCATAACACATAGTTCATTTGTTTTGTTTAAGTGTTCATTGATATAGAAATTATGACTCTACAGTACAAGACCTGAAGCATGATAAATCCCATTAATGATAGTCATTAAGGAGGATGGAGACAACCTTTGTGGTCAGAGGCGCCATGAAGCCAAATCCAATATGAGTTATAGGTCATGCAAACCCTAAAGCCACATTATGCCAATATGCCATTGACGTTTGCGTTGGGACACTCACCCGTCAAATAGAGAGGTCTCAATTTAGCCATGTCCCTATTCCACTCAGATACATAAATACCAAGATTGCCTGATAGGATTTACCTTGATTAAACCGTCCCTTCGGACAACTCATGCCTGGATTGCATCGATACGGTCATGATGATTAGTAGTTACTGATAAAACTTACCCGTTAATCCAAGTATAAGGCTCTCAGAACTTATCCGAGAATGTATTGTTTCTAAAATGAGCATAGCCATTTCCAAACACAGCAGTGCGAACCAGTTGGGCCCATTGTAAAAGTTGCAGAAGTAACCCTAGCTCTTACATGTTACCGAAGTGAAAATATCGAGAGCCACAGCAAGTCAAGGTGCCATGTCTAAAGAAGCAGTACTAGATGAGCCCTGCGACCCCGGGTCGAAATCATGGGCGATCTCAAAGGGAATATAGAAAAAGTCAAGCTCCTCGAGCTTGATCTCAAGGATTCAACCTTGTTCCCACAGATACACACATATTTCTTTTTGGAGATGGATCTGGATGGAGCTGGGGACATACAATTTGTACCAAAAGAAGGGTTCATCAACCTATTTAACTCAACCATCACGAACCTAAGAGACTTACCAGTCTTTGGTACCACAGGTGAGATGGAGCGCTGCACAAAATTTTTGATAAGAAGAGTGCATGACAAACGTTTATGATTGAATAAGAGGTATCCAATCCATTCACAAGATATCCAATATCTTATTGGACTATCCTCCCAATGAGATGATGTGTCGAAGGGATTTCATGGGCCCAACAAGCACGAGAAAAATAAAGGTGAGCCTATCCTATATGAGAAGTTTAACACAAAGAGAGGAGGACGCACAACAATCATTGAACCAATAATGCCTAAAACAGTCTAGAATGGCTGCTACATCATATCCAGCAAGGTTATGAGGTCTTACTATAGGGAACAATGCACTCTATATGCACTATATGTTGCCGAATTTTGTGCACAAGGAGCAATGTTCAATTGGTATAGTTTCCTACTGGAGGAACTACTAGTAGCTTGCGAGGAAGCACAGGATAAGGGAGGAAACTTCACCTATGGATACCTACTTGTGGCATTCACAATGCTCAAATGGAAGCCACTCGTGGGTAGACAACCATAAATACCAGATAAGGGGTGCATGGCGAAGATGTTCGATCCATGGCAGTCTAGACCAAACTTGGAGAACACAACACTCAACAATGCAGCCTTTTCCAAATGGTATAATGCTATGATAGATGCAACACAGAGGTTGTGCATCCCACAGGAGATCCTCAATTGTAACACGAGGAATATTTCCTTCAACATGAACTGACACAACACATTCATCTGGTCGAGACACACTAGCTGGGAACATTTCCACACACAGATGCTACCATTCTATTTGGATGAGGAAGTTATCGATAAGGAATTCATGTCATGGCCAAGAGTTAAACGCGACCCACGTAACTCAGGGATGCATTACATTTTTCCTGTAGATATCCTCAAGAAAAAAGAAAAGCAAGTAGGAGAGGGACCGAGTTCAGGCCCTGAGCAAAAGAAGCCAGATGCTCTAACCCAAAAAGATTAATAGGAGGAAGAAGAGATACTACAACGAGAGCGGAGGAAAATACCTCCCCCTTGACAGCTATTGGATGATGTTGTGTTGTCAGGTGCATTGGTTAACCAGATATTAGGCATTGTGCTTGGTACCGAACCAGTGGTGAAGATGCCTAGAACTGGGGTATCACCGAATAACCCCCTAAAACCATAGCCCCTTTCATCTGTCACTCCTCAGACCCACGCCATGACCAAAGACACCACTATCATTGACATTCAAGATGACCTAGAGCCTGAAACATTTCCGTCCACATTCATCATTGAGCATCCTCCACCACTCCAATTACCAAACCTCCTCACAACCACTCCAAATCAAACCACAACCTCAGAGCCAATGTAGCTTGATCTACAAGAAATAGTGGAACGACGACCCCAACAAATAACCAGAGAATTAAACAATCCCGAACTAGAAATTTCTGGTCCCAACACCAAATTCGTCGAGCTGAGAACGATGCTGGATGTTCTGAATCTGAACACCCAGGAACAACAACTTGTGTCCTCAACATAGAAAGAAGACGCCTGAAGAAGAGAGGAGCAAGAACCTGATAGAAACCAGCAAGTCACCTCACCAGGCAAGGGTGAGGGTGCCCAAGAAATCATGACACACCAAGAAGAAGGATCGGACGAGCCACAGAAACTATATGCGCACAATGAACCAGAAGCGACAACTGAGAAGGATCTGAAAGCCATGCGAGCACAAATGGAACAAGTTCTCCAGGACCCCCAAAAATTTGTGGAATTGATGCAACTCTGCATAGCCAAAATAGAGGTTATGACTCTTCTACCAGTATATCTAAGGATGAGATTCGCACCAACGTCACTAACAGAGGAAGAGGTAGACACTCTCTCAGACCATTCAGTGGCCAGTGGACTTCCTCTACATACGCGAGCACCCACCGAAGTACCCCCTTCATCTACCGACATGATACACTAGCCAACTCCCTAATTATTTGGTTTAATCAGGGAATCCACAGACTAGTTGGAGCAAAGACTACAGGAGGCTGAGAGATCAGCTCATATTGCAAGGAAAAAAAAATTTGTGATGCACACATATAGACTGCAG
The DNA here is from genome assembly GCA_009831015.1 of Picea engelmannii. NCBI lineage: Eukaryota > Viridiplantae > Streptophyta > Pinopsida > Pinales > Pinaceae > Picea > Picea engelmannii. Next base: position 11,360 of record ML824697.1, on the reverse strand, counting down.
GAGGAATATGAAAAAATCCAAGTCTAGCGCAAACTACAATAAGTGTAGGAAAAAATTTCTCATGCTTGGCCGAAGATTCATAAGGTTGCACCTAAACTACCTGAGGCCAACGACACAAGTGAGCCAGAGAAATAGATCGAGTTGTTATAGGAAGCATGGACGCAAATTGCCAACCGCACTAACCAGCTCCAAGTGAAACCACAACAGGTCCGATAGGAAGCAGAACAATAACCTCAGCTTCTCCAGGCACAAATGCAGAAGAAAATATTACAAGGAAACAATGCTAGAGTATCATTGCACAAGCACACATCAAACTACACCAAACTTTTCAGAGAAGTCAGCGACTGGATGGGCATCATTGCTTGATGGAATCAAGTTTTGGAGGAAATGTGCACAAAGATCCAAGTGTTGAATGAAAAATTTGTAGACACAATGGACCCCATGGAGCAACAACAGAAGTTCGACCAAATTCAGGAGGCCGACAATGAGCTGAATACACTCTACGAAGCACAATCTGTAGCCAAGAAAGAGCGGTATGATTTTCGACCGGTAATTCAATCAAAATTGAGCCCTTCGTTTGAGGAGGTAAAGGAAGAAAAGGTACAAACAGAAGAGCTCAAAGAGGAGGAAAATTTGGACAAGGGAAAACAACAGTTGCTCCTAGGGGATGTGAAAGAACTAAGTGCTTGACTCGAGGATGAGTCAAGGATTGTGGTCGGAGCCTGTTGAGCCCTTCGTTTTTGGGAAAGAATTACGCAATTTTTGGCTAAGAATGAGTTGCAAAATCTTCATCAGAGGTTCAGAGAAAGAGTAACAAAAATCAATTGTGGAAGTTAGCACAACACCATCTAAGCAACAAACGATTGCAACAGAAAAAGAGAGCATGCAAGACAAGAAGGAAGACACAACCTAGCTATATATAGGGCTTAATATAATTGTAAAAGGGCTCATTCATTCATTGGCAGAGCTACTCATTATTGGATACATCAATTCATGGTTGGTTAATTAGGGTTAAGTTTTGGGATTAGTGTTGGTTATTTTTGTAGGTCGAGAGAAGAAAAGGAAGAATCTGTAATGAATTAGAACTGTCATTTGGAGAGCTAGAGCTCTGAGATATGATTTCAGATCCGAGAGTCTGTACTGAGCCTTTCTTGTAACTCTGAGTCTATAATGAAGGAAATATCCTAGAGATAATAGGAAGAAAGAATAAATTTCAAAATATGATGTGTCTTTGTATGTTACTTATGCATTACAATGTTTCTTTATGACTTATGATTTTTACTTAATAGTTCAATGTTTAGATGGTTGCTCGCATTGTAAGTAGGTTCAACTCTTGAATTTAGATGTTCCATATATGATAATGTCTTTTTCACAAGAACTGGAATGAGTTCTAACTTCTCTATGGATCCCCTTTAGTCTTCTCCCTACCCTTCCCTATCTATCTGTCTCAGCAGTGCTTCGGGTGAGACTTCTTCTCTTCGAAGGAGATGAAAATGCCAGTGCTCTAGACTACATGGTACCTTTTGTTGGTAACCTGAGAAGGACCATGGTCTGATCAAATCCGCACCAACATAACAGGTTATAGGATATCGACCCATGGGTTTACCCATGATTAGGCCATTTTGTAAATATATAAATAAATAGCTAAGTGAAGTAAGAGGTGGTGATGATAGTTGGCTATGTGCATAATATGTTGTAAGTGTTAATGTTGGATTAGTGCAAGAGGTTGTAAGTGGATTTGTGTAGATGGACTGTGTAAATTAGGGCTCTGTGCTACTAAGGAGTTGGTTGTATGCCTTGACTCGGTTTTGGAAAGGAGGATCTGGCATGCTATGCACAGATCTCCTGTCCTTTGCAGAGTTCGTCTCTATGGCTTTGTGCACAGGAGAATATGAATGTAAGAATATTGAAGATTAATAAAGCAGAAGAATCTGTTGGTGGATGTAGCCCCACACTAGGGTGAACCACGTATATCCTTTGTCGTGATGTGCTTTGTTCGATGTGTATTATGTTGTTTATCTGCTTAGTGATATTTTTATAATGTATGATGAATGCATATGATGTTGTGTCTTAGTGATTAAAGATGAATAAATGCTAGATTTGAGCTAATGCTATGTGCTAAGCAGGGATGATTTTAAGGATGGAAATTTATTTTAAAATGTAGAAACCTTGGTGAATCTTAGTAATCCTTCATATGCCAACTATAAATGTTTGGTGATATTTTTGTAAACATATTCAAATTTCTAAGGATTCTATATAGTTTGTATAAATTTTTGGTGATTTTTAAGGTAAAATAATTTTATCCTATAGAATTTGGGTGAATCATTTTTAGAATAGCGAATCTTGTTTTTGGAAAAACCATGAAAAATTATGTCATGAGCAAAATTTAGCCCCTAAAATCATCCCTGGTGCTAAGTGATTGTAAGTGCTTGATCTTGATTGTTATCGCGTTGATCTTTAATAAGGGTTGATCTATGATGTGAATGAGACTCATGAACTAATACTTATTGTTTTCTAAGTTCCCTAATGATTGTTGTAATCATAGATCTATGTCCCAGCTTAGTTGTAGACACTTGATTCCTGCAACCCCTCCTACCTCTACCTTGGGTGACACTTCATCTTCTTCACAGGTGTTTCTGAAAGGGTCGGTAGTTAGGGTTTTGTTGGTACATTGTTGAAGCGTTGAACCTTGGGTCTGCCCCTATGCCAACAGTAAACAAGAGCCTTACAATTCAGTGACTCTGGCAATTTCAGGCCTGCTACTGACTTTTGTATAATCTTCACTAGATGGAGTGTCGGATGGAGTGTCAGATAATATGGAGTGTTGGATGGAGAGTCATATGGAGTGTTGGATAAGGTACTATATGAAGTACTGTAAATGTGAATTCCATTTTAATGATTCAGTTCAGGTATGATCAATAGAAGTTCAATTACAATTGTAAAGTGGTAAATTAAGTTTACTAAAGATGTTATATCATGCTTGTTAAGAGGTGAATTTAAATTTATGATTTCATTTATTCTTACTATCATAATGTCCAAGTCTTCAACTTGGACATTGATCAAATCTCTCATGCGATTTGATTGATATCCAAGTATGATTTCATTCAAATCCCTGTGTAATAATTACTATGTATGGAATTCATATGTGCTAAATGAACCCATGACGCGACCCTCATGTTTCCCTTTCATTTGAATAGAGCACCCTGTTCTGTATCACTAATCCTCTTCCCATTTTTTGTATCACTCATATTTTTCTCTATATCCATTCTGAATTGTCACGAACCCTCCTCGTATGTCGAACTGTTAGCCATTATGGATTTCAAAGCATGTCGAGAATTATTTCTCCGAGCAAGATTGGGAAAATTTCTCGCCAGTCTAGAGGGGAACGATGATGATGTTTCCCTTCAGTTCGCCCTTGGATTCGATGGAAATTGTGCTCATGTTGGGTCACTATTTTTTCGATTCTCCAAAGAGTCCATTGTTGTGGCCATGAAACTCCCACAAATTGAAGACAAATGGTTCAAGCAACATCAACTTCCATGCCAGAGTTACAATCGGGTTTTAAAACCAGAATATCAAAATGTTTTCGGGGCTAAAGGATATTCAAAGGGGTGGATTAAGGATGAATTAATTAATCCTCTAATTGTTATCACTAGACTAATTACTTGTGAGGGTAAGTACTCCACCTTCAAAGCCTGACATTTTCTCCTCTTGCCTCACTTCCAGTTTGGTAAACCTCTGAATTTTCCATTTTATTTAATAAAGTGTCTAGACATGATCTATACATGATAATGTCTCCTGGGGAGGACTCAGACCAATGAGGTTTGTCTTGTAGTTTTATGTTTTGTGATTTTGATAGATATCATTGATTATATATGTATATGGATACTGACACTATATTTGGTGTTGTTTAGAAGATGTGGGACCCTGAGGGAGATAGGTGGAGGTTGTCAGGGAGTCGGCTCACCGGGGGCCAGCTCAGTTGGTGCCTGCAAATTTGAGGGTTGGCCAGAGGTGGTGGTGAGATGACATTGGTGATGGACCAGTGAGAGAGTCGTAGGAATATGCCAGGGTGATGTTGGAGGACCTGTCTAGACATTTCGAGCGAGTTCTATAGGGTGTTCTTGAGGGAATGTGGGCCCACATCTAAGATGGAGAGGTTTTGGAGCAATGTTTGGGAGTCCTAGCAGATTGGTGGACCCTGATCCATCGAGAAACAGTGGTTGGGGTGGGGATGAATGGTCAACTGCCTCATGGACCTGGAGGTCCCCAACTGGTGGGGAACCTCTGATTGATAGAGGACCTGGGAGAGGATCTTTCGGGGACCTTGAGTGTCATTTTTTGTATGTACAGGCTTGGGAGCCTGATTTTGTATAGGGTACTAGATAACCATTTTTGTACTCATAAGGGTGGGGGGATTCATGGGCCTACGGGCAATTGTGCATGTGTATTTTTTGTAAACACTTATGACATTTGATGATGATATATATATATATATATATATATATATATATATATGGATATATTTTTGGACCATTCATGTCTTTCTCTAATATGTTTTTATGTATGATGTATTTTCCATGTGTTGCGAAAAAATGTATGATGCTTTGTATAAAATGATGTTTAATGTGATAAATGCCAATATAATGCTAGGTTATCGATGTGATATGCTACCTGAATGATTTGTCTTGGAATATGTGTAAATTTGATGGAATCAATTGCAAGATAGGAGTCTAACTTGCAGGTATTTGCAAAAGAGGCAAGGATCATGAACATGATATACGATGTTGAGTTGCAGGATGACAAGATGGGAATCTAATAGAATGTTAAGGTGATGAATGTGGTGGTGACTAGCCTTGATGAGGAGACCAATGACAATGTCATATTCATCTTGGTTGTTGGTGGTCGAGCCCAAACATATTCCACTAGAGTGGAGTAGGACATGTGAGGGAATATAGAGGGCACAAGCGACCAAAGAAAGATTTTGGGTCCAACGGTTGGCACCATCAGTGTAACCGATGTGGTAGGTTTATGGATAATGCATCTGTCAATAAAATGATTATATATCATACATGAGGAGTGGTGGTGATAAATAAGACTAAAAACTCTAAAAATGTGTAGAAAGAGAAACCTAAGGTAGGGTGGCTATGCTTAGGCATAAAATTTCTTTAAGTACAACCCGTTGATGGGTTATTTGAGAGGGTAGACTTCTAAAGAGGCCAGGATGTAGGTGCCTTTAGTGAGGCAGTTTTGGACAATGTAGGGTCCATGCCATAATGGCTCGAATTTCCCATGGTCAAGAGTATCGTGGGAAATATCGTAGGCTAACATCAGATCACCTTTGTTAAATGAGCGAAGGTCAACATGGCAGTAGAAGGTGGATTTGGACCATCTTTTAGCTGCCTCATTATGTTGTAATGAATATTGTTGATCTTCATCAAGTGACTCTACGTTCAACAGGTGTTGCTCCATTGGAGTAGTGTCAGGTTATGGCTCAATGAAAATGCGTAATGTGGGTATTTCACACTCGATAGGGAGGGTGGATTCGATCTCATAGACAAGGTGGAACAGTTTAAAACCAGTGGCAGTTTTGACTGTTGTGCAATAAACCCATAAAGTATAAAACAACATATGATACCAGTTGGTCTTATGTTTGTTGATGGTACGTTGTAGCATGGTTTTGAGGACTTTGTTAACAACCTCGACTTGTATGTTGGACTAAGGGTAGTATGGGGAGGGGAAATAATGGGAGAAGCCTAATTTTGAGGAGAGTTCTGCAAAGATCTCATTCTCAAAGTGCTTACCATGATCAAACACTAGTTGCAGTGGGACTCCAAATCGAGTAATGACGTGGTTGAATAAAACACTCATTGTTGTGTCAGCGGTGTTGTTAAATGTGGGCATGGCTTCGGCCCATTTGGTAAAGTAATCCACTACCACGAAAATGTACTTGTGTACATTAATATATGGAGGATGGAAAGTCATGATGTCTATACCCCATTTACAAAAGGGGTTGGCAGTGATCACTAGGTGTCAAAGAGCTGGTGGATCTCATACTTTATTTGCATAGAGATGGCATGTGTCGCATTGCTTGACAGCATGGATGCAGTCATGAAAAAAAGTGGGACAGAAGTACCTTGCTCGAATGATTTTTTGGGCAGTGGAAATACTCAAGAGGTGACCACCGAAAGCATCATTGTGGAAGTCGTTCAGGACTCTGTCAGCTTCATCAATGGTAAGACATTGCTGAAGAATGTTATCGACCCTGCATCGATAAAAAATATCTCCAATGAGGAGGTATTAAGGGGCTTGATGGTGAATTCATCGATGATAATCTCGAGAGAGATGAGACCCGAAATTCAATGTGCGGAGGTATATGAGTAGGTCGTCATACCAGGGGTCATCATAGGGTATGAAGAAGAGGTGTTCATCGGGGAAATCCTCATTGATGGGAGAAGATTTGGCATCGGAGGGAAAATCCGTAATGAGTTTGGCTAGGTCTAGAGCTTTATTTTTTTTGTGAGTAAAGAACTGCAGATCATATTCATAGAGGATAATGATCCATGGGGAAAATTTTCCATTAATATTCCTTAGACTAAGAAAATACTGCATGGGGTTGGAATCTGCTACAACCTTGGTAGTTTGAAGAAGAACGTAATGTTGCATTTTTTGGACTGTGAGGACAACTGCTAATGCGAGTTTCTCATCATGATTATACTTCAAGGGTGGCCCTAAATATTTTTTAATAATGTAGTCAATGACATGTTCACACCCATAATCCCCTAGTTGTATGAGGACTCCAACTACTGAGATAGCAGACATTGATAAGTAGAGGATGTAATCACGGTCATAGTATGGGGGACTAATCAAAGTGGCATTGGAGAAGGAGAATTTTAGATAATCAAAAGTTGTTTGAGCATGGTCATCCCATCAAAATGGGATATCATGACATTGTAAGCAGATAAAAGAATGTGCCCGAGTGTCCTAGTCTGGGACAAAGCGATGTAGAAAGTTGTATTTTCCTTGCAAGCTCTTTAGTTGGCGTAAATTCCTAGGTGGGGGAATTTCGGTGATATCTTGGAACTTGAGAGAGTCTACAGTGATGTCATGTTGGGAAACCATGAACCCAAGGAGGCATCCGATAGTGATGCAAAAGACACACTTGAGGGGGTTCAAGCAGATATTATATTGGCGACATCATTGGAAAATGATGCATAAGTCATCTAAATGTTGGCTTCTCTTTTTGGATCAAGTAGTGAGGTTGTCCAAATAAGAAAGGATGATGCAATAAATATCGTGAAAATCATAGGTCATTTCCCTTTGAGGAAAGGCTTCAAGGATAGTTTGTGCTGGAGAGGGAGAAGGGACAAAAGTACAGACTTCGGTCTTGACAATAGGAAATCATAAAAACTTAAAGAAAACCTATGACTCGAAGATAAATACTAAATTTATTTTTTTTAACCCCTGCAATTCTATGTGTTAACATTTGGCTCCATAGGGGATGGCATGCTCCCTGAGAGATGCCAATAACATGTAGTTCCAGTGTCTTATTCTAGGGCTATGGGGTTATTTATTCAACAAAATAAGAAGAAACATGATATTTACAATGAAAGGGGTAGCCACTTCATGGCTCAAACAAAAAACTTCTTAAGAAAGTACCCATTAATAGGGCTGCCAAAAACTCCATAATCCTCCAGGTTCTGTAATTTGTAAGTATTATTTGAAAACATCTCATAAATCCTGAAAGGGACAATCCACAAGGCTTCAAATTTACCATGGTTTCTTTTTTCTTTCTTGGGTGCATCCCACTTGAGCACTAGATCTCCCAGCTAGAAATATTCTATGCTTGCCTTCTGGTCAAAATATTTCTTGATCTTCTACTGATGGTCCTTTACTTTGTCAAGGAGTTACTCTCTAATCTGTTGCACTTCTACCAACTGATTTATCCTCTTGACCAAATCATTTGGTTCTCCATCCTGATCCTGTAATAACTTTTCCACGGGAAAGGAAAGATGAGTAGGAAAGACAACCTAAATCCCATATACAATATGAAAGGGGGAAATACCAAGTGACCCCTTTGTAGTAACTATATCAACCCATAATGCAAATTTTAACTTTGAGTGCCATACTTTCTTGTTGTCTTCTAACAAATTATTGATTATCTTTATGAGGCTCTTGTTAGAATATTCTGCCAAACCATTTCCTTGGGGATAACAAGGATTAGTATGGAATAATGCAATCCCATACTATTCACAAAACTTGATCAAAGGTTCATCTTTGAAATAAGCAGCATTGCTAGTAACAATCTTATTGGGACAACCAAATCTGGGCATGATATCTTCAAGAAAACCAATAATTACCTAATGAGAGGCACTCCTGGAAGGTATGGCTTCTATCCATTTGTATAAATAGTTAATTGTAGTTAGAATCCAACTATTTTGACCACTTGATGTTGGGTGAATTTCTCCAATGAAGTCAAGGCCCCACCGCTGAAAAGGTCCAGAAACCACCACTGGCTTCAAAGGAAAATATTTGAGTTGCTTCTTTCTAGAAAAATTTTGGCATTTCACACAAGCTCTAATATTTGTACAAACATTAGAAAAAAGGATAGGCCAAAAATACCCAACTTTGAGGATCTTATAGGTTGTGGTTCTCCAAAAATGATGGCCCCCACACAAGCTATCATGAAAATCATTCATGGCCCTTTGGGCCTCTTGTGGATATACACACCTCAAAATAACCCCTAGAGGATCTTTCCAATACAACATGTTATCAATAAGACAATATCTAATTTCCTTAAGTTTCATATCTCTCACGTTGTTTTTCTCCAAACCATAAGGAGGCTGCAACTTTTGCAGAAAACATATGATGTCTTTATACCAGGTTCATTCTGCTAAGTTGGGGTTGATATGAGATCTTTTATCAGAAAAATCAGTTTTCTACTTCTCTAGGTTTAGATTCATGAAATTAAAACTTAGTTCTTTGCAATTTGATTCATCAAACAACCTAGATAAACCTTGGCTCTTCACCAATTTAGTGGGTTTTATTTCAAGTTCAAATTCCATAATTTTGGCAATCCATTTTCTCCTCTTCCCAGCAATGTTAGGATGGATACGTATCTCTTTCAAACAATATGAGGGAACATAATCAATGATTTTGGAATGAAGGATGTATACTCTGAAGGCTTTGAGTGATTTAACCAAAGTGTAAGACGTTTTCTCCATGATATCATACCTCATCTCTGCATCCCTTAATTCCTTGCTGAAAAAGGAAATAGGCTACTCTAACCCTTCTGTATTCGTTTGTTGTAAAACAAAAACCAATGTGTCATAGGAGACAAAGGAGAATATCATGAACTCCTTGGAATAATTAGGGCTGATAAGTACAGGTGCTTCAGTCAAGGCCTTTTTTATTTGATCAAGAGAATCTCAGGACTCAACAGTCCATTTCACCTATTTTCCTTTCCTAAGCATGGATGTAATGTACTTTACCAATTCAACAAAGTTAGATATTAACCTTCTTAGAAAATTGATCTTACCTAATAAAGACTTAACTTCTTTCTTAGACCTGGGAAGAGATAAAGTCTAGATGGATTCTATTATGCTTGGATCAATTATTACCCCTTCTACTGATACAATATGTCCCAATAACTTTCCTTCCTTCAAAGCAAAGAAAGACTTCTTAGGATTGAGAGAGAGACCAAACTTTTTTCACTTCAAGAAGACCTTTTTTAAATTATGATAATTATATTTATCAAACTTTGAGAACACTATAATTTCATCTATATCGATGACCACAAATTCATCATTTTCCCCAATAAAGGCAATATCCATTGCTCGTTGAAAGTTTTCTCCTGCATTCATTAATCCAAAGGGAATTTTAGCATACATGAATGTGCCCCAAGGAGTAGTGAAGGTTGTCTTATATCTATATTCAGGTAAGACAAAGATCTGATTGTAGCCTGAGAAACCATCAATCATAGACATCCTAGATGATCCAGTCACTCTCTACAAAATGTTCTCCATCTTTGGCAAGGGATAGTTATCCTTATTGGAGCTTTTGTTCAAGTTCTTAAAGTCAAAACATAGTCTAATTTATCCATTTGTCTTTCTCACAGGGACTAAGTTATCCACCCACTCAGAGTATCTCAATGGAATGATGATCTTGGCATCCACCAACTTCTTAATCTCTTTTTCCATAATAGGCAGTAGCATGAAATTTATCTATCTGAGCTTCTGCCTAAAAGGATTTGTCTCCTCTTTCAAATGGATCTTATGTTCAATGATTCTTGTGTCGTATGTATGTAGATCTTCATATTTCCAAGAAAATATATCAGAAAACTCCTTTAAAACCTTGAAATACTCAGCCCTTTGTTCCTTTGACAAGTTGCTATATAGTTTTACATACTTTGGATCCTCTTTTGTACCCAAATTGCATTCAGTCACATCAACATTTTCATTTGAACCTTGAACCTTCACAACAACATCATTTCTGTCAAACAATCTCTCCAAAGGAACTAATCCTCTTGGAATATGGTTTCTAGGAAATTGAACAATCTTATGGTCAGCAATTTTATTAAGAAAAATATCATCAAGAGGATTTTTTTCATCATCTTGATGTTGATCAATATGTGGGGTAGAGAATTCATCCACAGTTTCAAGAAATCTTTTGATCTCAAGATCATCCTCAAATACCTTCCAATGTTTGACATTGTCAGGTATAGAGGGTCTATACTTTACTTCCACATCATATTTGAGATTGGGGGGCACAGGAATTATGAAATTACTTGCTGAAACAACCAAAGAATCAACCAAAATATTTTCTTCTCTTGTAACAAAAGAGATATTAAAAGATGAGAATAAATTATCAACAAGATCCCAGACTTCATTTATGTAAGTCACCAACCTGGGGTGTTTATATTGATACATATTTTTGACTTGATGAAAAATCAATTCAACATCTCCAAATGCTGCTAACTCTTTAATATTCATGTCTTTAGCATCCACCAAAACCAAAACAAGAGCCTCATATTCTGTCGCATTGTTGGTAGTTTCAAATTCGATCTTGTAAGACAAAGAAATGGTCTCTTGGGTAGGGGAAATAAAGACTACCCTAGCACCAACACCTTCCTTAGAAGAGGCCCCATCAAAAAACATCTTCCAAACATAGGTACTAGGTGGAGGAATTTCACATGAGGAAGTAGATTGTTTTCTTATTTCAATAGGTGATTGAGGAGCATCAATGAGTTGTAATATACTAGATCCTAACTTAGTTTCAACTGCAAAAATAGGGTGGTTGGTAGGATTTTCTTCATCACTGATGATGTAGGCTAGTTGTGCTTTCCTATAAAGCCTTCTTTG
>ML824696.1:61522-73727 GCA_009831015.1 Picea engelmannii | reverse complement strand
ATTGATTAATTGAAAGAGAAACTTACAACCTGAGCCTTGATGTCGTAGGTCTCCTTTCGATGACTTCTAGCTCTGACACACACACTTGCTCATGTATGAAGAAAATCAACCACTTGTGATGACTTTGTTGTAGTCTCTTGTTGCTGTAGCATCAGTTCTCCATACAGGCTTCTAACAATTCTCCAATCAATCTCTTGCTATATTTCTTATGCTTAACCTTTTCCATGAGCCCTCTCCTCAATATATAGGAGAAGATATATTAGTTACTTGGATAGGGAATGATCCCAATATATCTGGAAAGTCAGTATCTTGCCAACCATTCGAAAGCCAACTCATCCTTCTAGAAGATTCATTTCTAGAAGGATCGAGAACTTATCCATTTTCCTTCTTTAAGATCATGTTCGCACCCTAGCCTTGAGTATAGTGTGAGAATTTCGCACCCCAAATGAGAGTGGACTGCGGGAATAGAGCATTCTCACAGGAGAGTATATATGTAGGCTGCGAACTATCTTTAAAATATGATTTTTGGAAATTGGCAAGTGTAACCTTTCTCAGGAAAATGTTCCTATGGAAGAGCTTGATATTTCATCATCATGACATTATCATAACATCATTACAATGACCAAAATTGTGGATAACACTTATCCCATAGTTCCTTGGTTGTAGATTCTCTCGAGACGTTCAACAACACCGAATCTGTGAGGCAGATTCGAATGGTACTCCTTTCTCTTCTGTCCAACTTGTCCCAATATTCGTTCGACATACTAGTAACTGGTGTACTAGTAGTTTGTATACTGATAGGTTGTGTACAAGTAGCCTGTGTGCTTGTAGATGGTGTACCAGTAGGCTGTGTACCAGGATCCACAGCGATCCATTGTTCTTTGTCTATAAGAAGGTCCTCCATCTTGAGCTTCCATAGCTCAAACTTTTTACCATTGAACTTCTCTATCTTGATTCTAGATGATCTTTCCATTCCTCTTACTTTACTTGAATCTCCACTACAAAAGCTCCCACTAAACCTAGGTTTATCACAGACCCAAGATAAACTTGATCTATCAAGACCGAGCCAAACCCTCAGCAAAAAAGGCGTCCCTCTGAAGCCAAAAATGTGCTCTAATACCACATGTAAGTTTTAAACCTGTGAAGTAAAGCAATGCATATAGATTCTTAAGCAATACATAAATTAATCTATGGCTCATACACAGAGTACACAGAGATATTTTTACTGGAAACCCTCAACCGGGAAAACCTTTCTTATTTTCATTATAATGATTTTCATCATTCGCCATACAATATATACAATGTTTTTAGGTATTACGTAGATACCAAAACCCTAATCCCTTAATCCAGGATTAATTTACAAATCAACTAAAAAGAGCAAAATCAGCTAAAAATAGCAAAAACTGCCCAAAAAAAAAAAAAAATGGGGCACTGCCCCGAACGTTGCACTTAACCAGGGGGGGAATACCTGCCCCCCCCTGGGACCCCCCTAGGAAATCACCCAACACACATGGAATATCTCTAGGTGAAGGGATCGTCAGACGCAGTTGTCGTATCTGACGTACCCACACACACACACATGCAAAGAATATAACACATACCCAACAAAATGTTTAACTACTACCTCCTCAGGGTGTGGATACTTGGCTACTACTTCCTGAACTGGCTCCTCTAGTGGTTTCTCCTTAAATAGATGTACTTCCTTCTATCTTCCTTCCGAAATTCGGTTGTCTAAATGGTGGTGTTCCTATTGGCGTACTAGCCACACATTGGTTTATGGGTTGCACACTGACATTGATATGGACCGGAGTGCTGCCTTTTGTTCATGTTCTTGGACCTCCCTTCTTCCTCTCATATTTTGTGCACAAGATTTCCTCAATATTCTCCACAGCTTGGATATCCTCTACCTCTTCTTCATCACTTTCAAATCCTTCTCTTGTGTTTACGACTCTCTTCTTGTTGTTCATCTTATATTGGTAGGATACTCCACTATGCGTTATTCCATCTATTTCCATGATTTGTTTGATCTGGTCTTCCTACATCATGATTGGGCCTAATTCCTCCTATTTCTTTCCTCTATCCATTTCTACCTCCATTTTCTTCGTCTCTTATTAGTGCTTCCCCCCTTTCCCCATGCACGCAATGATGTTTAGCTATCTGAATCCATTCTCATTACACCCTTGTTATATAGAAATATATTAATGGAAGTATACAACGATCAGATATACCTACCTCCAGGTCCCTTTAGGAACTCTTTCTTTGTTGTTTTGTAATACTTCGCAGTATCTACAACAAATTCTGTGATAAATCTTGCAACAATGTTATCTAACCAGAAATATACTGCGCTCGTAAATTTATTGTCAACTTGTTGTTAGTGCACGATTTCTGTAGGATTCCACTCTAGCTATCTAATATGATTTGTAGTGTGGTTGTATTTCAACCTCAATATCCACTCTTGCAATACATGTGGGAAATCACAGAAAAATACTTCATGCAAGTCATTGAATACGTACTTGTCTAGGTATTTGCACGGTGTCAACTTAGGGTTTCTATTATCTTTCTGCACAAAGTCCAACTCCTTTTTTTCAACCATATCTCGATATCTACCTTCTCTAGATTCCACAATCTCAGCATCCCCTTTTATATTCTCATTTTTTTGTCCCTAGATCTGGCATTCTTTTTACACTTCTTTAGAAGAACTTAATCACTCAATCCCATTCTATTCCAACCGACAACAAAACCATTTGTTGTTTAACCATTTGGTGGTCTTAGACTACTTTATTGGATCTAGTCTCACCTTACTGTTATAAGTTGAGCCAGTTTCAGGCTTGACAAGATCCCAACAAAATCCCTCTAAAACTATCGACTCTCCTGGTAGACTAGAAGGCAACGCAGTATAGGGGGTCCACTGTGCAGTCTCACCCGAGATAGTTCTATGGGTGGATGCAATACTCAAATGCTTGAAGCCTGGGATTGAGTGGGGATCTACGGTTGTACCTTATAATATTCATTTATTTAATCTAACATGTTCAATAATAAGTCGTTCTTACTCATGCAATTGGAATATCAGATCTAACTTGTTCCTTTATTAATTTATCAAGAATTTAATCATTAACAATAATAAAGATGCATAGATTCAGTCACATAACACACATGCTACCATGGTTCACCCCCGTCTAGGATACATCCACAAATATTTGTCTCTCAATCTCTTTTATTATGTCTCAGCAATAGATCGCGTCGCGCACATTTACAGTTTTGGATCTTACAATCTAAACAGGCTTCCCGATCCTTGTGAGGCTGACTACATCGCACCAGGATCCTCAACCTGTGATATAACCCTTGAGATCAAGTTGGTCTAATTTCCTCTCACTCACCATCTTATAAAAATAATCCAACTTCTACAATCTTTACAACCTTCATCTCTCTCTTCACTCTACAATCGAGCAACTCCCTTTCCTAGACCTCCCAGGTAATATTTATACATATTTTTGGCTCATCATCCATTACCATATTCTGAAAAAACCATAACTCTAATGTTGTTAGGTCTCCCTTTCATGTGTTCCTCACATGCACCCCTTGCATGCGCTTCTTTTACTTCGTTCTCTTATCTTCCAAAAATGGCCTTCTCCCAAAACTGGACCCTCGTCCAACAACGCGTACACTATCCAAAAAAACGTTTTTAGAAGGAAGCCTCAACAGTATTTTTGGAAAAGTATGAAAATGGATGGACCAATGTCTTGGATGCACAAATATGGAATTTTTGGCCTATAATAGACTCCCCCTAATGTCTGAGGTCATAAAATCAACTGGCAATCGAAATACATTACAATATCTTTACAAAGTGGCAAGGAATGGAGTTGAGTGAGCCTGAGACAAGTGTTTGTGAGCATGTCATGTACAAAATAATGATAATATCTCCAAGGAAGATATACTCATGCTTGGGATGAACTAAGCATGGATTCCAATCATGTACACTACAAATCCATGTCATATAAATAGTAATCATCGCTACATGACTAATGTGTATGCCAATAAAAGTGTATCCGTGAACAATACACAATAGATATACATCTCAAAATCATCTAAATACACACAAGTACAATATGATACGCATATTTAGGAAGCATCGATGCCTGTGGATGGAGATGAGGACTTCATAGCTCGAGCAACAAATTCAAGATATTCAAAATTAAGGTAGGAGTACAATATGAGTGTAAGACCCACTACTCTAAGGTATTCAACATAACATTGAGGAAAGAATGGAGGATATTGATCATCAGTTACATAAATTCATTGATTTTGAATCTGAACTTGACTGTACTCTTGGGATAGTTGTTGGTGCAGGCCAATTTTGGGAGAAATCGAAGAAGTTTTGAAGGAATCAAAGCATCACCGGAAAATAGGGGAGAACACCAAAAATAAAGGACATGTGGCGTCAGAAAGAGAGGAAAAGAAGGGTGTGAGAGGATATCATGCAAGACATGCATTCAGGAAAACCTAAACACATTAGGGTTAGGGTTTTTGTAAGAGAATGTAAAAATTGTTGAGCTAAGAATTAGTATATATAAGTACCTAGGAGGTCTAGTTAGTGTGTGATAAGTTTTGTAATGCTCAATGAAGGAAATGAATGTAAGATATAATACCAATTCAGTAAGCTATTAAGCTGTAGGAGAGTCGAGAAACTAGATCTTGAGGGTTAGATCATAGGCTGAGGAGCCTGGTGCAATCTAGTCAGCCTCACAGGGATCATAGAATCTGTGTGTGATTCTATGATCAGAAAATGTAGTGTGCATGACTCCATATATTACAAAACCATAATAAAAAGAACCTAATCACCAGATATTTTTGGACATATCCCAGGAGGGGGTGAACCATAGTAATATATCTGTCATGTGATGTGATTGATTGCATGTTTCCCTTCTTTAAATAGTTATATTATGGATGGATGAATGGATAATTATGTGAGATTTGTTATATGTTAGATCTATTAGAATGCATGCATAGACTTAACAGATGAATGAATGGTAAGAAGAATAGAAATAAAAAATATACCAAGGCTTAAGAAGATGAATCGCAATCCCATATCCCCACTCTTTCCTAGACTTCCAGCATCTGATCATTGCAGTCACCCATAGAACTATCTTGGGAGAGACTACACAATACATCGTGTGTGTTGTGTTGCCTTCTGTTTTACCAGGAGGGCCCATAGTTTTAGAGGGATTTGTTGGAAACTGTTCAGATATGAACTTGGGTCAACCTAAGAAATAGGAAGAGAGATAGATAACCAACAAATGGCACCATTTCCGGCTGGAACTACATGGGAGAGTGTGATCCGTGAAAGAATCATGAAGAGAATGAAGGTATAAAAAGGAATGTTCAAACCATGGAATCCAACGAAGGAGGAAATTGAAAGCTGGTTGAAAATAGTGGATATCATAGCCTAGGGGATTTCCAACTTTATATTAACACCTCAGATTCTATTTCTTGATGAGGAGACAATGAAAAATCCTTTAAAATACATTGAGACACTAGACTTGGATTTTCCCAAGATTCCAACAAAGGAACTATATAAATTATAGGTTAGCGTCGTGCAGGAGATTCAATCCAGAACAAGGTCTGATGAAACAAATCTAAATATAGCATAGGAGGAGAAAACCATACTAAAGGAGGTCATCATCCAAGAAGGGCAGGAGAAAAAATGGTACAACAAAAAGGGGATGAGATGGAGAACCAGATATATGTAATATTTCAAGCCATATCAGAAAATGCAGAATTAGAGGGACTCTCTTCAAAAGAGAATATGAGAAAGATAGCATAGAATTTGCAACAATAAAAATACTAGATCAAGGAACTAGAGGATCATGAAGTACCTACTACTCCTCCAGATAGCAGAGAACAAAGAGAGAAAGATGCGACAACATCTGCAGAGAACATTGAATAGAATATACATAGAATACCAGAGATGTTGGAAAATAGAACACAACTATGGACACAGATACTAGAGGATGGGAGCCTACAAGATTTGCAAGGGTAGAAAGATAAATTGCATGCAACAACGATAGATGTCAAGCAACAACAGAGGATAACATCCCTTCTAGAAAATATCAAAAATGTTGCAGAGATGAAGAACCTACAGGCAAAAGAAAAAGTGGTGCAGGCATAGAAGATGGAAAGACAGTCTCAGTTGGAGCGCTTACAGAAGAAGGAAGAGAATTTGGTCATGCATATTGACACAGTGAAAGTCCACATCAAATAGATAGGATTAGAGGGGGGATATATATTAAGACCTTTAGTCATCATGCAGGTGGTAGAGGCAATGACAGAGAAGAGAAACCAAGATCAAGAGAAATGCTAGTGGATACAATATATGTATGACACACTGGAACATGTAGAGAAATATGTTGGAGTCCATGAGTAACTCGGGATGAGTCACAATGTCAGTTTTGGGGGCTTGTTGGCACAGGCCAATTTTGGGAGAAATCAAATAAGTCTTGAAGGAATCAAAGCATCGTCAGAAAATAGGGGAGCGCACCAGAAATAAAGGACAAGCATCATCGAAAAAAGAGGAAAATCAACACGTGAGAGGAAAGCATGGAAGGCGTGCATGTAGGAAAACCTAACCACATTGGTTTTAGGGTTTTTGTAAGAGAATGTAACAGTTGTTGAGATGATAATTAGTATATATAAGTACCTAGGAGGTCTAGGTAATGTGTGCTAAGTTTTTTAATGTTCAATGAAGGAAACAGATGTAAGATATAATACCAGTTCTATAAGGTGTTGAGTTGTAGGAGAGTCAAGCAACTAGATCCTAAGGGTTAGATCACAGGTTGAGGAGCTTGGTGTGATCTAGTTATCCTCACAGGGATCATAGAGCCTGTTTATGATTCTATGATCAGAAACTGTAGTGCGTGCGACGCCATATATTACAAAAACATAATAAAAAAATCCTAATAGTCGGATCTTTGTGGGCGTAGTCCAAGAGGGGGTGAACAAGGTAATATCTGTGTCATGTGATGTGATTGATTGCATGTTTTCCTTTCTTAAGTAGTTATACTTTGGATGGATGAATGGATAATTATGTGAGATATGTTATATGTTAGATCTGTTAGAATGCATGCATAGACTTAACAGGTGAATGAATAACAAGAATAATAGAAAGAACAACTAGAAAAAGGCTTAAGAAGATGAATCTCAATCCCACATCCCCACTCGTTTCTAGAATGCAGCATATGAGCACTGCAGTGACCCATAGAACTATCTCGGGTGAGACTGCGTAGTACATCCTATGTGTTGTGTTGCCTTCTGGTTTACTAGGAGGGCTAATAGTTTTAGAGGTCTTTGTTGGAAGTTGTTTAGATATGAACCTGAGTCAGCCTAAGAAGCAAGAAGAGAGATACATAACAAAAAATGGTTGACTCATGAATGTCAAGATATCAAATGTAGAATGGACAACTTAGGTTGGATGAAACTTCCCTTGGAAAGAAGCACAAATAAATGATGAGACTCATTAAACATATTATTGACATAGGTATATGATACAAGAGGCACCAAAATCTCTCCACATGTTTGGAAGAGTAACCAAATAGAGGAGGGACCAACTCTATGGAATGAGAAAAACTTCCTAAGATCATGCTAGATCCCAATGCTTGGAGAACAAATGAAAGGATATGCTTGAAAAAGAATAAAAGAATGCTACGTTACAAAGGAGGAAAGAGTGTTGTGGGAAAGAAAACTAGTTCCAAGAACATGGAAGATAATGATGATTAGTGCAAGGAGACACGTGCAGGATAAAGACACTTAGGAAAATTCCTCCATGGGTGAAGGTGTCAGATCAGAAGGGAAAAAAGTGTTGCAAGGATTTCATTTAAGGAATTCTTTGAAGGTTCAGTGAATAGCAACATGAAGTTGGAATTATTCCAAAGAAGCAAGGATGGAAAATGCGATGTGATTAAGGATGACACAACAAGGCTCCATCCATGTGAAGTTTTACAAGCCCATATAAGGTAAGATAAGTGGTTTTTCACATTTAGAGATTTTGAAAAACACTAAAATAAGACTCGAGAGAGTTCCTTTTTCGTAATTAGTCTAGTCGATTTGAAAAAGGGTTAAACTTATACTGAAAGGATGTCTCTTCAAAACCATTTTAATGAGTGTGACCGAGACAAGATCACCCAGCTATATTTTCAATTTTAAGGAGTTTGAAAAGAGATTAACTATGGACTCACATCCTTTTTCTAAATTTATTCTCCTTAGACCGAAAAATTATAAAATATAACTTAGGAGAACTCTCCCAGCGAAACATGTATCTCGAGGCGTACATTTTTCCTAGATAATCTATTGGCCAGAAAAAGGGTTAAGCTTATGCCAAATAGACATTCCTTTTGGACCAATTAACGAGTGTGAAAGGAACAAGGTCACTCGATGATCTTTTCATATTTAGGGACTCTAAAATGATCTTAACTATGGACTATGAGGGGGTTCCTTTTTCATAGATAATCTCCAAGGCCCGAAAAAGAGATAAACCAAAACCAGGGAGAATGGCCCTTTTTTGAAAATTTAGTCCCTCGGGCCTGAAAAAGTGGTTAAACTTACACTTGAGAATACTATCCTAGTGAATAGAAGTTCCTAGGGAATACCTTTATTTGTAAATTAACTGTCCAGACTGAAAAAAGGGGTAAACTACTGTCAAACAGATGTTCCTTCAAATTTTAGTTTGACGAGCGTGAAGGGAAATAAGATCGCTCGACAGTCTTTTCAATTTTAGAGAGTCTGAAAGGGATTAAAGAAGACTCCAGGGGGGATTCTTTTCTTAAGTAATATAAAGGAGACCTAAAATAATAAATAATCTCTCGTTATATGTTTCTTTCAAAGTTTTAAGTGAGCTTGAAAAACAACAAACCATGCTCTTAGGTATTCCCTCGAGTATGGGCTAGAAAAGATGAAGAAGAATTGGGCTTCAATACACAGTCATGATAGGACTAAAAGGACTACCAAGACTATGGAAAAAAATCTCATAGCATGGATGCCAAAATGCATCAAAGGATCTACCTAGGGAATCCATGTAGAGGAAGGGTCTACCACCTAATTACGAGACTTCTAAAGCAACATCGAAGGTTCCATGTCACACTTTGGTGGGATCAATCCTATGGAAAAGTCGAAAAAGTAAATAATATGCAAGATTCAAGGTGATGAGAACCTAACCTATATGCAAGTGTTGAAAAACAAATTTACCACAGGATGATGTGAGTGTAACCCGTCTCATAAAAACACCAAACCAAAAGTAAAAGTTTATAAGAACGACCCAAAGATCTCTCAAAAAGAAACTCAAGAACCCACTAAGGAAATAATAGGGGAAAAGAGGACCAAACTAGGGAAAAAGAGCCAAAAAAGTCTAAAAATAGGGGTAGAAATCTTATTTTAACCATTGCAAATTGGAAAATAACCAAAAATCCAAAAAACCCTATTCTTTAAAATGATAATTCGAGTAGCTACGATGGATGAAATATCTTCAAACCTGAACCAAGTAAGTACAAATGACCTCCCTCATCATTTTCATTCATAATTTATTGTCTATTAATTGTTTAGAGGATGTGTGCCCTAGTAAAAGGGTTGGTTCTACGTGTACATGAGCTATCCACACTCAGCACGTGTATGTACGTGGGTAAAGTAACACTTATCCTGCATACATATAAGTCTATCTTAAATAAATCTCATGTACATCTCTTTAAGCTTTCAAAAAATATGAAACAAGGGACTAACCTCACAAACTTCTATGAAACAGGATGTATGTTCACTGGTGAGAAAGAGAACATGAGGAGTTATATATCTTGGTAGAGGAGGATCCAGGGGACATTTCCATGCTTAAGCAGTGTGGTATGTGGAATTTATTTCAGTTTCCATTCATGAGGGGAAAACCCATTCTACTGAACGATCTGATAGAGTATTGGAATCCATATGCATAGGCCTTCATGCTATAGGGATAATAATTGACTTTGATGATGGACGATATATACTTTTCGGCTGGCCTCTCCAAGAGGGGGGAATCGATCAACTTGAAGAATTTTCCTCGAGGACTGCAAAACATAGAAGATTACATTGTCATGTATTGCAAGTCTAACACTAAGAAAGTAGGATCTCAAGTGCCAATTCATAATATCACAAGCCTCAACCACTGAATAGTACTTTACTTGATTGGGAAGATAACAGGATCTGCAACACTTCATCAGGATTCATGTACACAGTTGAATTGTGTATCTTAGTGTCTATATTCCACCATCTTTGACTAGAGCACTACAATGCTCGCATAAATGAAAAAATATTTGACTGACTGTCGAAGAAGAACAAACAAGAACTTTGGGTTTGATACTGTGTTGTGTGCTTTATTTCTTGAGAGAGTTCCAAGACTTAGCCCATGAGAGATAGTGCGAGTCTATATTGGCTCCTTTTCAGTATTATGCAGGTGGGTAAATTTGTTTCCTCAATAGGGTGCAGGGAGAGTTTAGGAGGCCTTCGATGAAAAACTATTTGACTGGTGGTCCCGTAAAATTCTTGTGATCGAGGAATACCCCTACATAGGGATCAATTTCCTAAGGGATCCTGATATTCCTATGCCCCCTGGTGAGGAGAGTGGAGAGATAAGTGCACATAATTTTTCGAATTATTTTATTTTTTTATTTTTTAAACATTATCCTTTTAATGGTAATGTCAAAGTACTAAATCAATGATATGTTATATACAAGTGTGGGATCAATATGACCAAACGACTTTTCCAAGACCAAGCATCGTCCTCAAGTGGATGTTGGACCAGTAGCAATAGGAGGACTAGTAGTCACAGGAGGACAACTAGCCAGAGAGGCTGAGAGAGTATTGCGATGAGTAGAGAGGAACCTGGTATCTCTCACTCATGTAGTGTCGATGGAAGACATAGAGGACCTTCCCTCGACCATGCAACCGCATGTTGTATGGGTACCCAAGACTTGGGTTCAACTGTTCTAGAATTTTGCAAACGTCATAGTTCATTATACTAGGGACAACAGGCCTAGGCCATAGCTAGTACTGGACCACATATGTGTTGAGGGAACCTTTTTGTAATCTCTTATGTAGTGAGGGCTTGAGACAAACGATGTATACTGGCTCTATTTGAGGCTTTATGGCCCACTTTTCTACTTATGAAATTATTTTTTGGACAGATTATTATATATACATATTTTTTCCTTATGGATAAACATTTTGTAAAAATTTATTTACATGTGTGTTTTTGTGTGTGATTTTAGTTTTATGTGTGAGCATTATGCCAATATAATACATGATTAGACAATGAATTAGTTAGTTGATTATATCTTCTAGGAATATGAATATAAGTAATATAATCAAAATAGTGTTATAAGAGATGTACCCTAAGGAATCATAGATGAGGGGTGGGATCGTAGACACAATATACTTCATTTAACTGAGACATGACCATTTGAGAATCTAGATAAACCCAAAGGTGAGAAATACCATGTGACGGGGCATCAAGTAGTAATTCTATTACGACACTGTACTCAAGAACATTATTGGTTGCTTCACCCAAACAAATACCTCCAGAAAACATCAACTGACCAAAGGGCGTAAAGATCACACAAGCTGCAGAAGCAAGCCTTCGAGTGTGTCAACTAGCATCGTCTGCAAACCCAACATAGACCTCATATTCACTTGACATCTGCCACAGTGAAAAGAAACACAATAAAATACACACCCATAAAACAAAAGGACAAGAATGTATAAATAAATATATACATTATATACAAGAATTCACACCTATATGACTGATCTAAGAGTAATTCTTATTAAGGTAGATCCCATTTCTAGGCTCCGATAAAGCGTTACCCTTGAAATCGACTAGTTTATAGGCACCATTTTCTTAAACTTTATTAACAATGAATGGTCCAAACCACATGGGTTTGAATTTTCCTGCCGCCAAGGGATATTTATCTTGGTCATAGACTAGGACAAGATCGCCTTTGGAGAAAAATAGAGGACAGGTGAACCAATCATACTAACACTTGACACGTTGTTTGTGAGCCCCATTGGCCAAGGCTGCATCTCGACGCTACTCGATATATAAAAGACACTCTTCAAGTGGAGTAGTGTTGGGAAGTAGTTCCACTTCCAACTTAAGAGAATGGATTTGGTATTCTATGGGAAAGGCTACCTCTAGCTC
>ML824696.1:15748-32428 GCA_009831015.1 Picea engelmannii | reverse complement strand
TTGAGAGACATATGAAACTGAATATTACCCAATAATTCCTTATGGGTTTGCGGTTGAAGAAGCAAGTTGTTAGGCTTGTGAAAGATTCTCCTTGGGTGAGAGAATTTCTAGGGATAGTTTCCCTATTCTGAAAATATTGAAAATTTGAGAAAATATGGGTATTTTTCCGTACATGACATCAACAGTGACATGGAGGCCATGTGGAGGTGACATGGAAATGATGTGGTAGGTCCAATGGTAACATGGAATGCCATAGTGGTAGGTTTAGTGTTGATGTGGTAGGCCATGATGATGGGGCAACGATATTGACAGGAACTATTGGTGGTATCATATGTCAATGGAGTAGTTTTGGAAATGTTTCCTGGCAATGTGAAATCAATAGGAATGTTCCATGTATCATGGGTGAAACCACCATTGCATCATGGAGGGGTTGTTATATTGTGTTCATGTTGACCATGCGAAATGAACCACATCCATCAATTTTACGATCCTCTCTATCGTTAGATATGGGAGCTGGAAAGTCCATTGAGGTGGGGTGGTAGGGTCAATAGTGTGTGGTGGTGGGCCTAGGGATGATGTGGGTGTCACATTATGCAAGAGATATTTGGAAATGTGAAGCCAATAAAAAAGTGCCACGTATTATGAGATAAAACCACTATCGCATCGCAGAGGGATGTTAACCCTCATGCAAGTAGATGATGCAAAGTAGTCAAGACCAATTGATCATGCTCTAATCTCCATCGTCATATCTGGGGTGGGGACAAGTTTGTGCACCGAAGGAAAATGGGGCATGGTATGGGACCCACCTATATATGGAGGTGTCAGGTGGATGTTTGACAGGAGATATGGGACCCACCAGTGGCATGGCCCATTGTAGTGGTTCCATGTGGTAACCAATATGGGTGGGTCCACAATAAATTAAAATAAAATGACTTCATTATTGATAAAGTGAGATAAAGGTAAGAAAGAGGAAAGAGAAGAAGGAAGAAGGGAAAGGGTAAGGAAGGGCCAAGGTGGCCAATGGGATGCAATGGAATCACCTAGAGGTACAAGGTGGACCCATAAAGCCACATAACCATCCATGTAAGTAGAAAACAATGAAAATTTTCATAAACATTTAGTATTTTGCAGGTCATAAATTTGTAAGGAATTTTTGAAGGTATAAACAAAGCTTTTAGGAGTTCTAATTTTTTATACTATAATTTTCATAGGCACCACATATAGTCTTTTCATATTTAATAGAATATCTCTAGGAGATCTTTCCAATGAGCATTTTTGTTCGCAAAATGGATCCCGTATGAGAGAGTTACATGCTAATTAGTGCAGGGTATATTTTCAATACCAGTTGAATTCCAAAGGGAATAAATCCATGCTAATAAGTCATTTTGAAGAACATGATGAATATATGGAAATATATTGAACCATAGAATATAGCAATGGAGTTATATTGGGGATTTGGGTAGCTAATAGGGTACAAGAGGAGGAAGAAGACACCTATAGCATTTGGTACCAAAAAGGAGTACATGGGTAATGTTCAAATGACTATAACTTGCTACAAAAAATTAAAATGGAACAAGGAAATAGTCATTAGAAAGGTCTTGGATGGAAGAATCCAGACATGCACCCAGAAATGTGAAATGATTAGTGAAATTCCTAGGAAATAAAAATAATAATAATTATGGTGCACTTAACGAGAAGAGTTGTCCATAATTTTATAGATTTGTGGAATTATCTTGTCTAACAAATACTATTGCATACAAATTTTGAAAAATTAAGGGAACAAGTAGAACAGATTGGAATTGAGTAAACAAACCAAAAACATGGAAGATGCACATAGAACTTACAACCATGAATATGAAGTCAGGGGGTTGTATGTCATCATGGGTAATGTAGGGACATAATAAAAATAGGCATGGAGAAGGAAAATAGGAGAGCATAAATTTGGTAGAGACTATAAAGATGATAATGAGAGTCTTATGAAATATCAAGAGTAGAAAAATTGCCTCAACATCAATATGTTACATAGTTTGGAAAATATAGAGAATAAGGTGGATAAGGTGATAGACTTCTGTAAATCAAGGGATCACTGATATCATGTAGAAAAGGAATAATATAAGAGTGTTGGTAGGAATCACCATTAGTCACCAAGACACTCAGTTAGAATAAAATATAGTAGTCCAAGTTTATCTCCTATCAGAAAACATACCAAAATGTCTAGGGTAAATTAACTACAAGGAGAAATGAGGAATATCAAACCTTTTACCTTTGATGGTGAGAAAAAAAAATATGAGGATACAGAGTCTTGGATGTTCGGGATGATGAAGTAGTTTTAATTGCATAATTATTCCTCACAAGTAGAAGGAAAAATTGCAATTTACCATCTGAAGGGAAAATCATCAATGTGGTGGGACCAATTTGTGAAAGTAAAGCACATTGATGAGAAGAAAATCACTTGGAGATAATTCAAAAAGTATTTTCAGAAGAAATACTTGTCCAAGTGTTATTATGATAGGAATACAAAGGAATTATTTTAACTCAAGCTTGGGAGCATGACCATGGATGAGTATGAGAGAATATTCCTAGAGTTTTTTAGGTATCTTTACATTATCAAAAACGAGCATGTTAAGATTCATAGGTTCTTGAGTGGGATACCTTCAATATATAGTGATAAGATAAATTATGATGATCCCAAGACATTGGAGGATGCAATAAGGAGAGAAAAATGACTTTATGAATAGCATAGATGAATACCAACTTTCCAAAAGGATTGGGAAGACAAGTAGAAAGGTAAGATGTAGAAGAGAAAGAAAGGGCACAAGCCACCATTCTTCAAAAATACTTATCAAGAGAAGGCATCTCAAAATGAGCCTAGGATATTTGAAACATTGGCAAAAAGGCCAAGGAAACAACCTATTAAATGTTGGTATTGTGAAGGAGATCACATGTACATATATTGTCCTCATAGAGGTGAAAGAATGAATATTATTCACAATGTGAAATAGGTTGATACAATTGAGGACATGGGTAGAATAATGCCAAGGATTTATGTAGCATTGGAAAACAAGTAACATGAATTCCAGTCTCATATGATTGAAGTGGAAGGTAGTATCAATGATCAACCTATAGATATTTTGATTGATTCAATAAGAGCATGAATAAAACTTGTGAATGGTGCTACAAGTATTGAGGGAGCATTACTTGTATGCAAAGATGATCAACTGCTCATTTTTATGAGAGGAAGATACATCATTTAGGTTATATCATTTCAAAGGAAGGAATAATAGTGGATCCTAAGAAGATAAAATACATTGAAATATGGCCAACACCAAATAATTTCTCATAGGTTAGGTCATTCATGGGACTTGTAGGTTATTATAGAATATTAATTGAAGGTTTTTCAAGAATTTCACATCCAATCACTTCTTTACAAAATAAGGGTGTGAAGTTCGAGTGGACCTCTAAATGTGAGGAAAGATTTCAAAACTTGAAGAATTTATTGTCAAGTGCATAATTATTGAATATTGTTGATCCAAATGAATATTTCATTATGTGAATTTATTCTTACAAGGAAGGGTTTGGGAGAGTCCTTAGCCAAAAGTGGGCATGCAATATGCTATGAATCAAGGAAGTTGAAACAACATGAGAGACACTATTTCACTTGTAATTTAGAATTGGAAGCCATAGTTCATTCCTTGAATATGTGGAGGCATTATCTTATGGGAAAGATATTTTAGATGAGGACATACCATAGTGGTATTAAATATTTGTTTGGAAAGACAAGTTTGAATGCTAGGAAAATCAGATGGCTGGAATTCCTTAATGAGTATGACTTTGATATAAAGAATATCAAAGGAAAGGAGAACATAGTGTATAATGCATTCAACAGAGGGTGCATGAAATGCATGCTATAAACATAAGAATGTACAAGTATAATTTGAAATATGTAATTTTGGAAGATGCAAAATCATAGAAACATTATATGCAAACAACAAAAAAATTACAGCAAGGTAATTCTCAACAAAACATTAAATATTATGAGTTGAGAGAGGATGTGATCCTACTATATAGGGGAAGAGTATATGTTCCTAAATATCAAGAGATGAAAAAAATGGTGCATAAATAGATGCATATTGTGCCTTATGTTGGGCATCTAGGTTACCAAAAAACAATTACAACTATAAAGAGACAATATTGTTGGTTTGGTATGAAGAAAGAGGTGGTTTATTATATATCCATATGTCTATATTTCAGAAGGTCAAGGATGCGAAAAAACATCCAATTGGATTTCTACAACCATTTTCCATTATTGAGAGGAAATGGGAAGTTGTGACAATTTATTTTATCACCAAGCTACAAGAACTGTGAAGCAACATGATTTCATCATGGTGGTGGTGGATAATATACATAAAACTACTTATTTTGTTCTAGTGTGTAATACCCCTAGGTTGAACCTCAATTGTAAATATTAATTTCATAGTAAATAGAGGACGGTGAGACGGGATACTTTGGGGGCAGAGTGAATTTTTATGTATGTATTGTGAGGCCATAGTTCCTATGTGGTTATTAGGCTGGAGAGATAGAAGCTAAAAGGATAGTCAGCCTATATTTGTAAATTCTAATCACACTCATTTTTTTAATGAAAACACGTCACTGCTGCAGACCTACAAAGTAAAAGAGTATGGGGGGATAAACTCCACTATAATGGGAAAAGGGGGGCTAAGATTATAGGATTAAGGGGATAATCTAAGGGGGATTAATCCCAAAGGAATATTTTAATAATATTGCTAAAGTCTAAAGTTTAAAACTCTTAATATAAAACATACCCTAAGTTCTAAGTTGGGAAATGTATCCCATGTTGACCCAAGCTAGTTTCCAACATGACAAGTGTTAAGTTGGGAACATGCAAGTATAATCAGGGGGATTTAGTTCATTTGGATATCCGTCCATGATTATTCTCACATTATGATGTAGGCGAGGTCCTAATCTTCACCCCGCAGGGTCTTCTCTTGACCTCTTGCTCACAGGATCGTTCGATTTCTCATACGAGTCGAATTAGCTCTTTGGATTCCCAACAAAATCTCTGCTAAAATATGACCCAGTCCACAGGTCCTTTATTCTTACCCCACGGCCTCTGCATGAGCCATGAACAATTTCCCCATAGGAAAACTGCCATTGGGCTTCGGGGTTTCGGAATTTCCGCTGCCAAGAGTTTCTGACCTTTTGAACTCCCGATCCCCGAATTACCGATGCACCTTTACCTTGCCTTAGCCCCTCCTGGCTATGCCCTGGTCCACACGACCATCTTCACACGACCGTAACCTTATGTCACCTTATCGGGATTCGGGGTTTCGCGATCTCAATTATCATGAACCTCTGTCCCCTCGAACTCCCGATCACAGATTCTCCGATGTGCCCTTTTCTCCATGCACTGGCCCTCCTGGCTCAGCTCCCACCATATGACCACTTCCTCCGCGATCGTGGCCTTAGTTCCTTTCATGGCTAATCCTATCGGGGTTTTGGCGTTTGATATGTCAAAACGTGCACGTACTTGGGATTCACGATCTTCCGATCCCCAATATGCTCCTAGCGCATTAGCCCTCTAGGCGAAGCTCGTGGTCCACACGACCTCTCCTCGTGACCGCAGTCTTTATCCCTTATCGAGAATTTGGGGTTTTCAATACCACGATGCACCTGTTCACAGAACTCGCGATCCTCTGATCCCCGATGCGCCCAGCCTTGTTAGCTCTAGCCTTTCTGTACTATACCATGGTGCATGTGACCACTACCATATGACCACAGCCATACTTCTTCTCAGGATTTCAGGTTTCTTGATGTCAACGTACATATGCCCTTGGAACCCACGATATGTCGATTCCCGACTTCCTCTGGATTCCTGATGCGTGTCCCCCCAAATGGACGGCTACGATCCTTCTGGTGTTTCGAGACTCCAAAATTCACAGATTTCTTGTCCACGGGATGCGTGATATCCCGATCCCTGATATGCTGATAGATGGCCTCCCTGTCGGGGTTTTTCCTGGTGGCGCTCGATCGCTGCCACGTGTCCTTCCTCAGACGGACGGTTGAGATCCTGTCGTTGTTTCGAGACCTGAGGGGTCCTGATTCTTACAACCTCGAGAATCCTGATTCTCCGACAGTCGATATCTCGATGGCTCCCCCTCTTATCAGGAATTCTTCCTCCTATTCACGAGACAACCCTCATGCAACTTCATGCAGATCTGACGGATGTCGGAAATCTGTTCCAGATCTGACGGTTCAGATCCGTTCTCCTCCTCTGTGCGCTCTATGGACGTGAAACCGACGGTCCATATCTTCTTTCTCTGTCGATATGATGGCTACTATTTCTCCCTTCTAAGCTCCTTGTGCGCCTTTCTTCCGGACTTAGAAGAAATTCAATCTTTCAAAGGCCTCAACCCTTTGTTTCTCTTCCCTCCTACAAACTCCACAATCTGAGTTTCGTTGCGCGCGTATGAGATGCTTTTCCTCCTCAGATTTTACTCTCAAGTCTTCGACGATTTGACCTCTACCTCCTATAGAGTATTTGCGCATACACCATGCTGTCTCTCCTGAGCTTTTCTTCTCCTTTCGAATCCTCAAAGGATTATTCAACTTCTGTGCCACTACAGAGTCTCTCGCACGTAAAGTTCTATCCCTTCTGAGCTTCAGCAAACACTCATATCCCTTGAGGGATTTTTTTTTCCTTCCTTCTCCCACAAATGGAGAATAAAATGCCTTCCTAGCTCTCTGCTCAAGCAACCTCTTGCTGAGTCTTTCTGGGTGTTCAACAACCCAGTGAAGATCCTTCAGTGGATTCTTCCTTCAAGTAGTAGAACTCAATGAGTTCTCTTCTCTTTTGTCTGTTCCTGTCTGCACACTTTCTCGACGCCCTCCTGGTGGAGTATCTTCTCCATAGAATGTTCAACAGTTATGTCCCTTCTGTGCACCCTTTGCACCTGCTCAATGCCCTCCTAGAAGAGCTTCTATAGAACTCCTCAGAGATTCTGTCTTCTTTCTGAACTCACGGCCGAGTTCTTCTCCAGCACCTCGTGCTTACACTCAATGCCCACCTGGCAGAGCTCCTATAGAATCCTCAATGATTCTGTCTACAACTGTGTCTTAGATACACAGCCCTACCTCCAAGGTATTCAGCAACCTTTAGGTCCTCTTCCTCTGAGTTGTTGATTTTAGCTTCTGTGCCGCAACACGTCTTTGTCTGACTCCGTAGAGTTCATAAGTGCATCCTCTGTGCATCACTCTCAGAACCCGCAGTGTTCTGTCACACCCTCCTGGTGTGAAGCCTCAAAGATCTTCCACCCTGAAATCAAACACACTCCTGCAATTTCCTGATAACAACACACAAATACAACATATAATGAACACTCGAAGACATACATATAAGACGGAACTCATGCAGGAAAAATTGCTTCTCATTATATTAAAAATGACAAATTCTTGTATTTTACAAAGGCGTTCTCGAGCTCTCTCGACTCTTCTCTTCTCTTCTCTACATGCAGATCCTAACACCACTTACCACTACTTCCAAATGAGATATGAAAATCTCTTTTACCTGAGGGATCAATCGAGTGCTTTCCTCCAGGTCTACCTACTCTAATAAATTACATTCAATGGATGTCTAGTCCAGTTTATGGATCTAGATCTCAGCCGATCTTGGCATTAAAGTTGATCTACCTAACGCCTGCTCAAAGGCACGGCTTCCATGGCTCACTAGCCTAAGAATTTAATTACATTCAATTTCAAATTTGAATGAGGCTGTGCCTCCCTCTTTAGCATTTTAATGCATGCACACTGACGTGGCTAGCTGGATGGCTGGTTGTGTGGAGAGATGCTCCTACATCAAACTCCTCAGCTGCAAAATCATGAGCTCCTTCTCATGTGCTTCCCCTCTAAGCTGCTGGAATCCTCCTGGATCCCAAATAAATCTTTGGAGATTTTCATCCGCTCCACTCTGCTGCTGTTGCTGCTTCTGTTGTGCTGCTGCTGCTGCTTCTTTTCTGCCTAGCTTCTCCTTCCTGGCAGTGCCTGCTGAACTCAACATCATCCTTCTGATCTCTTCGATCACTTCGTCCAGCTACTCCCTTGGATAGTCCTGTTCATGTAGTCTCCTTAGCTGCAGAAATTTTTGGCCATTGGGCAGATCATCATGATCTCCCATGTCCTCTTCATCTGTGTCCAACTTCACCTGTTGGATGCGCACACTCTGCACCTTCACCCTTTCTTCCAGGGCTTCCATATGCTGCCACAGATCAGCAAAGCAATTGTTGTCTACTCCTTCTTCCTCTTCTGCTCCTACTACAAACTCCCACGTTGCAGTCTCTTCAGCTTCATGGCTGAGTGCGTTGAGCCATTCCTCGGAATGCTCACTCTCTTCTTCCACTTCTGCTTCTTCTTCTGTCGTCAGCTCTAATTCTACAACACTCTCATCTCTGTGGCTAAAATCATTGATCCATTCCTCAGAATGCTCATTCTCCTTTTCATCCGTTTCTACTTGTGCTTGGGCAGTCTCAAACACCTGCTCCAATTCTTCTTGGACAGTCATCGTCAACTGAGACTGTTCTACTGCTGCACCATCTACAACACAATTTTCTGCCTCCTCCTAGGCACATGGTAGGAATACTCCAATTCCCCCAATCATCAAAAGATCATCCTAATCTTTCACCTCTGTCAGCTGCATCTGCTGATACAAATTTTTCTTTGAGATCACCTGCTCTGTCAGCTCCCCTGGCTGAATCCAACTCACTTCTAATTTTATGAGACCCACATATAGTCTCATCTGCTCATCCCTGCCTACCTGGCAATATGGGATGCTTCCACTTCCCTCCTCGCAGAGTTCGAGATCCCGCAGCGATATCCTTTCATTGCCCAACTGGCAATGTGAAATTCCTTGGCTGTCCTCCTGACAGTCCGTGAGATCTCGCAGTGATCTCAATATGTTTCCCTCCTGGCAATCTGGAATTTCCTCTCTGCCCTCCTGGCAGCTCTTGAGATCCTCGGCTGATCCCAATTCATTTTCAAAATCATCGAGACTTTTCCCAGTCTCTGGTTTACATACCTCAATCATCCTGTTAACAGCCTCTGTTGTCCTCTGAACATCAACTCCTTGACTGGTCATTTTTCCTTTGGCTTCTTTCATGGGCCATTCATATACCCATCTCGGCTTGGCTTTCTACTGCATCTTTAATGCAAGATTTTCTATATCTTCCCTTAATTCAGCAAGCTTCTCTGCTTGGCTCTTCCTCCTAGCATTCCTATGGCCTTTAGTAACCATGGTGATATCTCTGTCTGCTGTCCTAGCAGTCCTGCTGCTGTCACTCTGCACTAAGATTTCTACCAGCTCCATCATCTTACAGTCCTGCTGACTGTCTATGGACTGTTGCCTACCTGCAAACAAGTCCTTACAGAGTCCTCCAGTGCTCTGTCTTCTTCCCGGCTTCCTCTTTCTCCTCTTGCCTGAAGTATACAGACAAGAATATCAGCTCTGATACCACCTGACGTAGGCGAGGTCCTAATCTTCAGCCCACAAGGTCTTCTCCCGACCTCCTGCTCACAGGATCATTCGATTTCTCATACGAGCTGAATTATCTCTTTGGATTCCCAACAGAATCTCTGCTAAAATCTGACCCAGTCCAAAGGTCCTTTATTCTTACCTCACAGCCTCTGCATGAGCCATGAACAATTTCCCCACAGGAAAACTGCCATCAAGCTTCGGGGTTTCGGACTTTCTTCTGCCAAGATTTTCTGACCTTTTGAACTCCCGATCCCCGAATTACTGATGCACCTTTACCTAGCCTTAGCCCCTCCTGGCTATGCCCTGGTCCACATGACTGTCTTCACACGACCGCAGCCTTATGTCACCTTATCTGGATTCGGGGTTTCATGATCTCCAATGTCACGAACCTCTGTCCCCTCGAACTCCCGATCACCGATTCTCTGATGTGCCCTTTTCTCCACGCACTGGCCCTCCTGGCTCATCTCCCACCATATGACCACTACCTCCTCGATCATGGCCTTACTTCCTTTCACGGCTACTCCTATCGGGGTTTCGGCGTTTGCTATGTCAAAACGTGCACATACTTGGGATTCATGATCTTCCGATCCCCGATATTCTCCTAGCGCATTATCCCTCCAGGCTAAGCTCGTGGTCCACACGACCTCTCCTCATGACCATAGTCTTTATCCCTTATCGGGACTTTGAGGTTTTCAATACCACGATGCACCTGTTCACAAAACGCGCGATCCTCCAATCCCCGATGCGCCCAGCCTTGTTAGCTCTAGCCTTTCTGGACTATAATATGGTCCATGTGACTGCTACCATATGACCGCAGCCATAGTTCCTGTCGGGATTTTTGGGTTCTTGATGTCAATGTACATATTCCCTTGGAACTCACGATATGTCGATTCCCAACTTCCTCCGAATTCCTGAGGCGTGTCCCCTCAAATGGACGGCTAGGATCCCTCCGGTGTTTTGAGACTCCAAAAGTCACGAATTTCTTGTCCACGGGATGCGTGATATCCTGATCCCCGATATGCCGATAGATGGCCTCCCTATCGGGGTTTTTCCCGGTGGTGCTCGATCGCTGCCACGTGTCCTTCCTCAGACGGATGGTTGAGATCCTGTTGTTGTTTCGAGACCCGAGGGGTCCTGATTCTTATGACCTCGAGAATCCCGATTCTCCTACAGTCGATATCCTGATGGCTCCCCCTCTTATCGAGAATTCTTCCTCTTGTTCACCAGCCAACCCTCATGCAACTTCACACAGATCCGACGGCTGTCGGCAATCTATTCCAGATCTGACGGCTCAGATCCGTTCTCCTCCTCTACGTGCTCTCTGGACATGAAACTGACAGTCCAGATCTTCTTTCTCCACCGATTTGACGACTTCTATTGCTCCCTCCTGAGCTCCTTGCGCGCCTTTCTTCCGTACTTAGAATAAATTCAATCTTTCAAAGGACTCAACCCTTTGTTTCTCTTCCCTCCTGCGAACTCCACAATCTGAGTTTTGCTGCGCACGTACGAGACACTTTTCCTCCTGAGATTTTACTCTCAAGTCTTCGACGATTTGACCTCTACCTCCTGTAGAGTATTTGCGCATACACCACACTGTCTCTCCTGATCTTTTCTTCTCCTTTCGAATCCTCAAAGGATTCTTCAACTTCTGTGCCACTGCAGAGTCTCTCGCATGTAAACTGTTATCCCTTCTAAGCTTCAACAAACACTCAAATCCCTTGAGGGATTTTTTTTTCCTTCCTTCTCCCACAAATCGAGAATAAAATTCCTTCCTGGCTCTCAGCTCAAGAAACCTCTTGCTGAGTCTTTCTGGGTGTTCAACAACCCAATAAAGATCCTTCAGTGGATTCTTCCTTCAAGTAGTAGAACTCAAAGAGTTCTCTTCTCTTTTGTATGTGCCTGTCTGCACACTTTCTCGACACCCTCCTGGCAGAGTATCTTCTCCACAGAACGTTCAACAGTTATGTCCCTTCTGTGTGCCCTTTGCACCTGCTGAATGCCCTCCTGGAAGAGCTTCTACAGAAATCCTCAGATATTTTGTCTTCTTTCTGAACTCATGGTCGAGTTCTTCTCCAGCACCTCGTGCTTACGCTCAATGCCCACCTGGCAGAGTTCCTACAGAATCCTCAGTGATTCTGTCTGCAACTGTGTCGCAGATACATAGCCCTGCCTCCAAGGTATTCAACAACCTTGAGGTCCTCTTCCTCTAAGTTGTTGATTTCAGCTTTGGTGCCGCAACACGTCTTTGTCTGACTCCGCAGAGTTCAGAAGTGCATCCTCTGTGCACGGCTCTCAGAACCCACAACATTCTGTCACACCCTCCTGGTTTGAAGCCTCAAAGATCTTCCACCCTGAAATCAAACACACTCCTGCAATTGCCTGATAACAACACACAAATACATCATATAATGAACACTCACAGACATGCATATAAGACAAAACTCATGCAGGAAAAATTGCTTCTCATTATATTAAAAATGGCAAATGTCTGTATTTTACAAAGGTGTTCTCGAGCTCTCTCGGCTCTTCTCTTCTCTGCTCTACATGAAGATCCTAACACCACTTACCACTACTTCCAAATGAGATATGAAAATCTCTTTTACCTGAGGGCTCAATCGAGCGCTTTCCTCTAGGTCTACCTACTCTAATAAATTACATTCAATGGATGTCTAGTCCAGCGTATGGATCTAGATCTCAGCCGATCTTGGCATTAAAGATGATATACCTAACGCCTACTCAAAGGCATGGCTTCCATGGCTCACCAGCCTAAGCATTTAATTACATTCAATTTCAAATTTGAATGAGGCTACGCCTCCCTCTTTAGCATTTTAATGCATGCACGCTGACGTGGTTGGCTGGCTGGCTGGCTGCGTGGAGAGATGCTCCTGCATCACATTACCTTACTTTTTTTATGCGTACCTTCATGCTACCATTACCTATACATGTACATGTACCATGGAAATATTTGTAAATGGACTGAAGAGGTGGATTGTCATACCCATGGGATACTAAAGGAGAAGATTTTCAAGACTATGAGCATTCTATATAGATGAGAGAACTGCTAGGAATTGATTTCCCAAAGTGTCAAGTTGCAGCTACAAGGCTCTGAGACTTCCTTTCCATCATTTTGTTGAAGCCTCGAAAGGGAAGTGGAGCATTCCAATGATTGTTGAGAAGAGAAGGGGCACACATCCTAAGGTGGGATAGGCATGTGTGGAATGAGGTACTGTATGATGTTAGTTTGATTTCGCACCTATGTTGGAGTTTATTTTTTATAAGATACCATATAATGTCTAGAAATCATGTACCCAGGTGGAGTTTTAGCCCCAGTTCAATGGTGAGCCATTGTTGAGAGTTATGAACAATGTGGTATAAGGCTAGGAGGATTGTGGAAGGTATGCAAGTAGTTGGTATTATTTTTACCAAAGATAAGTGTTTATTGTGTGCAAATTTTATGTGTTGTGTTAATATTTATTCATTTATTCTCATGGGTTTTTCTTTGTATGTTGTATATATATAGTTTTTGTTATTCTGCATTAAACTGTGCTATTGAAAAACATTTTCTTTAATTAAATTAGTATCAGAGTTCTGAATTTTTATGTTGCATTACCCAGCATGGGTCTGGGGATGCTACAATGTGGTATAAAAGCTCCAATTTCGACACTGAGCCTATATGGGAAGAATTAGTAGCAGGTTGAAGAAAAAATTCATAGAGAATTAATTTCTAGAATTTCTCTGAAAGTTGTTTCACAAAATTATTACAGTGAAATTGAAGAAATTTCACGAGAATTTGAAGAAAGGGAGCCTCAAAACTTAAAAAATAGAAATTTGATCTATAATTGGGACAAAGAAAAGTACCTATAGATGGTCAAAATTTGAAATTGTAGAGTGCCATGTTGAAATTAAATGGAATTGGACATTTATGGGAAAAATCCCTAAATCCTGGAGTGAAATTATGGAAAATTAGAAGTGGAGGAGGTTGAAATTCATGTTCAAAGGTTAAATTGTTATTCACATGAATAGATTTTTCCACATGAAGCTAGGCGTAGAGTTTCCACGGTAGCCTAAAAAATAAATTTCAAAATTATGCAATTTGGGCATTTTTTGACAAATTGGGAAAATTCCAAAATAGGAAGAATTGGGAATTTTTTCGTATCATGATGTCAGCCTAACATGGAGGGTACATGTTAGATGACGTGGATGAGTGGTTATGTGTACTACCAAGGTAGAAGGTACATAGTGGCATGGTCGCAAAGGAGGCATGTGAGTGGGCACCATGGAGGTAACGCCTTCCTACCTGGCAAAACCACGAAACCTGGACATGTGACAACCCCATGTTAAATGTCAGGGGGGGTCTGGGGTGGTTATGTTAACCATAGGATGAGAGGGGGGGAATGAACTAGGTAAAGACACATCACCATGATCTTAAATATGGTTAAGTTTTGTAGTCTTTCCCTCCCTCAGTTAACGGTCTACATGTCGGAGGGCCTATAATAGGATGGTGACCGTTGATCACCGTTGACACCCCCTGATCTTTTTCCATATGATTAAAAGGGAACAAAAGTTTTACTGCACATGGATAATGGGTGTGTAATGGCCCTTCCCATCCCCATGACCCAATATAAAGGCTCCACATGGAATCCAAGGGCCTATGGGGGGAGAAATTTAACATGTATGCACAACTGGAGCAGAGAAGAGCTAAGGAAGAAGAAGGTAGAGGGGATGAGGAAAGGACAAGGATACCATAGGATTACAGGGCACCACCTGTGATTCTAGGAGATATTTGGATTCCTCATGATCAACCCAGCCAACATAATTACACCAAAAATTACAGAAAATAGTGAAACATTATTGGAAAATTATAGTGGTTTTCGGGTGTTCAACTTGCAGGCCATTTTCGGAGGCCTTAATGAGGATTTTGAGAAGTCTAATTTGAAATTGTATGTCCTTCCAAGACATAGAGTTTCTATATATAAAATATTATATCTCAGAGAGATATTTATAACAGTGTAATCCATTCATCAAATGGATTTTGTATGAGCGAGTTACAACCAAAACAATGGAGGGTAACTTTTAAAACCTAGTTAACTTCTGAATGACATAACTTCCTTCTCTAGAATCATATTCAGGCACATGAGAAGTCTATGGAAAGATATTGAGCCATAGATTGAAAAAATGGAGCCAAATTAAAATTATGGGAACATTAAGAAGGTATAGGAGGGAATAAATGTGTCTGTATCATTTAGGGCCAAAATTATTAATTGGCCTGAAACTTTAGCAAGCTGTATCTAGCATCCTAGAACCTAGATAGAGGTGAAATTTGGAAAAATTGTCCAAAATACGATTATCAAGGAAAAAAATTGGGATCCTACCAAAACTCCAAAATATCAGGTATAAATATGCATAAATAAAGTTCATAATTGCACCTGATTGAGGTGTGAACAAAAGGAATTCATGGGTATTGGTCAAATGATCGTAGCTTTTTGCTCAAGACTCAGAATTGAGCAAGGAAGTAGGCATTGGAAAGGTATAGGAAAAACGAGTCCATATATCCACCTAGAAAATTAAATTGGATTTTTAAACTCACTAGGAACCTGAAGAAATATTTATGATTCACTCATGGAATAGTATAGTGCATAGTTTGTTTTTATAGATTTCATAATTATTTAGTCTATCAAATTTGGTTTCCTACACACTTTGTAGAGTTAACAAATTTTTTATTAGAACAGGATCGACACAAAGTTCTGAAGTATATAAGGCATGGAAGATTCACAAAGGTACTATATCGATGAATATGATATCAAAGGGATGTATGTCAGTATGGGTAATGGAGGTACAAATTCAAATGGACATGGCAAAGGCAAGGAAGAAAGAATGAACTTAGTAGAGACCATAAAAGTTTGGTAAAAGGATGTCCAAAGTTATAAATATGATAATGAGAGGCTTATGAAATCCAAGGAGTAGCAAGAAGGCTTCAACATAAATTTAATACAAATCTTGGACATAATAGAGAAGAACATGGATAAGGAGACTAAGTCAAGAAAATCAAGGAGTCACAGGTATCATCATGAGAGAATAAGGACAAGAAGTGTTGGAAGGAATTACCATCACTCTCCAACACATTTATTTAGGTGAGCACGTAGTATTTCAATCCCATCCCCTGTTAGGAAGCATAAGAGGAGGTCTAGAGTGGAAGCACTATAGGTAAACATGAATAAAATCAAGCCTCATACATTTGATGGTGAGCATAAGAAGGATGAGGATGAAGAGACTTGGTTGTTGGGAATGAGGAAGTATTTCTAGTTTCATAATTACTCTTTGGAGGAAAAAAAGGAGAATTGTCATTTACCATCTCAAAGGAAAAGAATCAATGAGGTTGGACCAGTTTGTGCAAGTGAAACACATTGATGAGAAGAAGGTTACTTGGAGAGAATTTAAAAGGTATTTTCAAAAGAAATACTTAACCAAATGATACTATGACAAGAAAATGAATGATTTATTTGAACTCAACATTGGGATTATTACCATAGATGAGTATGAAAGGAGGTTTTTAGAGTTGTTGAATATGTTTCTTTCAACAAGGATGAATAGGTTGAGATTCAGAGGTACTTCAGTGGGATGCCATCATTTATTAGTGATAAGATACAGTATGATGATCCAAAGACACTAGAGGAAACTATAAGGAAGGATAAATTCCTTTATTATGAAAATAGAGGAATACCAACTTTCTAAAAGGATTGGTAGGACAAGAAGAGGAACAAGATGTAGCAGAGGAAGAAGGGAACCAAGACACCATTCTTCCAAAATAATACTTAAGGAAATCCAGTCTCTAAAGAGACTAGAGTGACTGAAACAGTGGGGAAAAGACCAAGGAAGCCACTTATTCAATGTTGTGGTTGTGGGGGAGATCATATGTACAAATATTTTCCTCACAGAGGTGAAAAAGTGAGTTTTTTTCACAATGTACAACAAGTTGATACAATTGAAGACATGAGAAGAAATGTGTAGTAACCGGATTTTGAATTAACGTTTAAATTTCTACCTAATTACTTAATTTCTGTAATTTCTATGAGCTTTACAAAGAAGTAAACTTTTCAAATTATTCAAATTATCTCAAAACTTACGCTAACACTTAC
>ML824696.1:0-15648 GCA_009831015.1 Picea engelmannii | reverse complement strand
TTGAGAGACATATGAAACTGAATATTACCCAATAATTCCTTATGGGTTTGCGGTTGAAGAAGCAAGTTGTTAGGCTTGTGAAAGATTCTCCTTGGGTGAGAGAATTTCTAGGGATAGTTTCCCTATTCTGAAAATATTGAAAATTTGAGAAAATATGGGTATTTTTCCGTACATGACATCAACAGTGACATGGAGGCCATGTGGAGGTGACATGGAAATGATGTGGTAGGTCCAATGGTAACATGGAATGCCATAGTGGTAGGTTTAGTGTTGATGTGGTAGGCCATGATGATGGGGCAACGATATTGACAGGAACTATTGGTGGTATCATATGTCAATGGAGTAGTTTTGGAAATGTTTCCTGGCAATGTGAAATCAATAGGAATGTTCCATGTATCATGGGTGAAACCACCATTGCATCATGGAGGGGTTGTTATATTGTGTTCATGTTGACCATGCGAAATGAACCACATCCATCAATTTTACGATCCTCTCTATCGTTAGATATGGGAGCTGGAAAGTCCATTGAGGTGGGGTGGTAGGGTCAATAGTGTGTGGTGGTGGGCCTAGGGATGATGTGGGTGTCACATTATGCAAGAGATATTTGGAAATGTGAAGCCAATAAAAAAGTGCCACGTATTATGAGATAAAACCACTATCGCATCGCAGAGGGATGTTAACCCTCATGCAAGTAGATGATGCAAAGTAGTCAAGACCAATTGATCATGCTCTAATCTCCATCGTCATATCTGGGGTGGGGACAAGTTTGTGCACCGAAGGAAAATGGGGCATGGTATGGGACCCACCTATATATGGAGGTGTCAGGTGGATGTTTGACAGGAGATATGGGACCCACCAGTGGCATGGCCCATTGTAGTGGTTCCATGTGGTAACCAATATGGGTGGGTCCACAATAAATTAAAATAAAATGACTTCATTATTGATAAAGTGAGATAAAGGTAAGAAAGAGGAAAGAGAAGAAGGAAGAAGGGAAAGGGTAAGGAAGGGCCAAGGTGGCCAATGGGATGCAATGGAATCACCTAGAGGTACAAGGTGGACCCATAAAGCCACATAACCATCCATGTAAGTAGAAAACAATGAAAATTTTCATAAACATTTAGTATTTTGCAGGTCATAAATTTGTAAGGAATTTTTGAAGGTATAAACAAAGCTTTTAGGAGTTCTAATTTTTTATACTATAATTTTCATAGGCACCACATATAGTCTTTTCATATTTAATAGAATATCTCTAGGAGATCTTTCCAATGAGCATTTTTGTTCGCAAAATGGATCCCGTATGAGAGAGTTACATGCTAATTAGTGCAGGGTATATTTTCAATACCAGTTGAATTCCAAAGGGAATAAATCCATGCTAATAAGTCATTTTGAAGAACATGATGAATATATGGAAATATATTGAACCATAGAATATAGCAATGGAGTTATATTGGGGATTTGGGTAGCTAATAGGGTACAAGAGGAGGAAGAAGACACCTATAGCATTTGGTACCAAAAAGGAGTACATGGGTAATGTTCAAATGACTATAACTTGCTACAAAAAATTAAAATGGAACAAGGAAATAGTCATTAGAAAGGTCTTGGATGGAAGAATCCAGACATGCACCCAGAAATGTGAAATGATTAGTGAAATTCCTAGGAAATAAAAATAATAATAATTATGGTGCACTTAACGAGAAGAGTTGTCCATAATTTTATAGATTTGTGGAATTATCTTGTCTAACAAATACTATTGCATACAAATTTTGAAAAATTAAGGGAACAAGTAGAACAGATTGGAATTGAGTAAACAAACCAAAAACATGGAAGATGCACATAGAACTTACAACCATGAATATGAAGTCAGGGGGTTGTATGTCATCATGGGTAATGTAGGGACATAATAAAAATAGGCATGGAGAAGGAAAATAGGAGAGCATAAATTTGGTAGAGACTATAAAGATGATAATGAGAGTCTTATGAAATATCAAGAGTAGAAAAATTGCCTCAACATCAATATGTTACATAGTTTGGAAAATATAGAGAATAAGGTGGATAAGGTGATAGACTTCTGTAAATCAAGGGATCACTGATATCATGTAGAAAAGGAATAATATAAGAGTGTTGGTAGGAATCACCATTAGTCACCAAGACACTCAGTTAGAATAAAATATAGTAGTCCAAGTTTATCTCCTATCAGAAAACATACCAAAATGTCTAGGGTAAATTAACTACAAGGAGAAATGAGGAATATCAAACCTTTTACCTTTGATGGTGAGAAAAAAAAATATGAGGATACAGAGTCTTGGATGTTCGGGATGATGAAGTAGTTTTAATTGCATAATTATTCCTCACAAGTAGAAGGAAAAATTGCAATTTACCATCTGAAGGGAAAATCATCAATGTGGTGGGACCAATTTGTGAAAGTAAAGCACATTGATGAGAAGAAAATCACTTGGAGATAATTCAAAAAGTATTTTCAGAAGAAATACTTGTCCAAGTGTTATTATGATAGGAATACAAAGGAATTATTTTAACTCAAGCTTGGGAGCATGACCATGGATGAGTATGAGAGAATATTCCTAGAGTTTTTTAGGTATCTTTACATTATCAAAAACGAGCATGTTAAGATTCATAGGTTCTTGAGTGGGATACCTTCAATATATAGTGATAAGATAAATTATGATGATCCCAAGACATTGGAGGATGCAATAAGGAGAGAAAAATGACTTTATGAATAGCATAGATGAATACCAACTTTCCAAAAGGATTGGGAAGACAAGTAGAAAGGTAAGATGTAGAAGAGAAAGAAAGGGCACAAGCCACCATTCTTCAAAAATACTTATCAAGAGAAGGCATCTCAAAATGAGCCTAGGATATTTGAAACATTGGCAAAAAGGCCAAGGAAACAACCTATTAAATGTTGGTATTGTGAAGGAGATCACATGTACATATATTGTCCTCATAGAGGTGAAAGAATGAATATTATTCACAATGTGAAATAGGTTGATACAATTGAGGACATGGGTAGAATAATGCCAAGGATTTATGTAGCATTGGAAAACAAGTAACATGAATTCCAGTCTCATATGATTGAAGTGGAAGGTAGTATCAATGATCAACCTATAGATATTTTGATTGATTCAATAAGAGCATGAATAAAACTTGTGAATGGTGCTACAAGTATTGAGGGAGCATTACTTGTATGCAAAGATGATCAACTGCTCATTTTTATGAGAGGAAGATACATCATTTAGGTTATATCATTTCAAAGGAAGGAATAATAGTGGATCCTAAGAAGATAAAATACATTGAAATATGGCCAACACCAAATAATTTCTCATAGGTTAGGTCATTCATGGGACTTGTAGGTTATTATAGAATATTAATTGAAGGTTTTTCAAGAATTTCACATCCAATCACTTCTTTACAAAATAAGGGTGTGAAGTTCGAGTGGACCTCTAAATGTGAGGAAAGATTTCAAAACTTGAAGAATTTATTGTCAAGTGCATAATTATTGAATATTGTTGATCCAAATGAATATTTCATTATGTGAATTTATTCTTACAAGGAAGGGTTTGGGAGAGTCCTTAGCCAAAAGTGGGCATGCAATATGCTATGAATCAAGGAAGTTGAAACAACATGAGAGACACTATTTCACTTGTAATTTAGAATTGGAAGCCATAGTTCATTCCTTGAATATGTGGAGGCATTATCTTATGGGAAAGATATTTTAGATGAGGACATACCATAGTGGTATTAAATATTTGTTTGGAAAGACAAGTTTGAATGCTAGGAAAATCAGATGGCTGGAATTCCTTAATGAGTATGACTTTGATATAAAGAATATCAAAGGAAAGGAGAACATAGTGTATAATGCATTCAACAGAGGGTGCATGAAATGCATGCTATAAACATAAGAATGTACAAGTATAATTTGAAATATGTAATTTTGGAAGATGCAAAATCATAGAAACATTATATGCAAACAACAAAAAAATTACAGCAAGGTAATTCTCAACAAAACATTAAATATTATGAGTTGAGAGAGGATGTGATCCTACTATATAGGGGAAGAGTATATGTTCCTAAATATCAAGAGATGAAAAAAATGGTGCATAAATAGATGCATATTGTGCCTTATGTTGGGCATCTAGGTTACCAAAAAACAATTACAACTATAAAGAGACAATATTGTTGGTTTGGTATGAAGAAAGAGGTGGTTTATTATATATCCATATGTCTATATTTCAGAAGGTCAAGGATGCGAAAAAACATCCAATTGGATTTCTACAACCATTTTCCATTATTGAGAGGAAATGGGAAGTTGTG
Source organism: Picea engelmannii (assembly GCA_009831015.1). Lineage (NCBI taxonomy): Eukaryota > Viridiplantae > Streptophyta > Pinopsida > Pinales > Pinaceae > Picea > Picea engelmannii. The sequence continues at coordinate 11,319 of ML824696.1, read as the reverse complement.
ACAATTTATTTTATCACCAAGCTACAAGAACTGTGAAGCAACATGATTTCATCATGGTGGTGGTGGATAATATACATAAAACTACTTATTTTGTTCTAGTGTGTAATACCCCTAGGTTGAACCTCAATTGTAAATATTAATTTCATAGTAAATAGAGGACGGTGAGACGGGATACTTTGGGGGCAGAGTGAATTTTTATGTATGTATTGTGAGGCCATAGTTCCTATGTGGTTATTAGGCTGGAGAGATAGAAGCTAAAAGGATAGTCAGCCTATATTTGTAAATTCTAATCACACTCATTTTTTTAATGAAAACACGTCACTGCTGCAGACCTACAAAGTAAAAGAGTATGGGGGGATAAACTCCACTATAATGGGAAAAGGGGGGCTAAGATTATAGGATTAAGGGGATAATCTAAGGGGGATTAATCCCAAAGGAATATTTTAATAATATTGCTAAAGTCTAAAGTTTAAAACTCTGAATATAAAACATACCCTAAGTTCTAAGTTGGGAAATGTATCCCATGTTGACCCAAGCTAGTTTCCAACATGACAAGTGTTAAGTTGGGAACATGCAAGTATAATCAGGGGGATTTAGTTCATTTCGATATCCGTCCATGATTATTCTCACATTATGACGTAGGCGAGGTCCTAATCTTCACCCCGCAGGGTCTTCTCTTGACCTCCTGCTCACAGGATCGTTCGATTTCTCATACGAGCCAAATTAGCTCTTTGGATTCCCAATGAAATCTCTACTAAAACCTGACCCAGTCCACAGGTCCTTTATTCTTACCCCATGGCCTCTGCATGAGCCGTGAACAATTTCCCCACAGGAAAAATTCCATTGGGCTTCGGGGTTTCGGAATTTTCGCTGCCAAGAGTTTCTGACCTTTTGAACTCCTGATCCCCGAATTACCGATGCACCTTTACCTTGCCTTAGCCCCTCCTGGATATGCCCTAGTCCACACGACCGTCTTCACACGACCGCAGCCTTATGTCACCTTATCGAGATTCGGGGTTTCGCGATCTCAATTGTCACGAACCTCTGTCCCCTCGAACTCCCGATCACAGATTCTCCGATGTGCCCTTTTCTCCATGCACTGGCCCTCCTGGCTCAGCTCCCACCATATGACCACTTCCTCCGCGATCGTGGCCTTACTTCCTTTCATGGCTACTCCTATCGGGGTTTTGGCATTTGCTATGTCAAAACGTGCACGTACTTGGGATTCACGATCTTTCGATCCCCAATATGCTCCTAGCGTATTAGCCCTCCAGGCGAAGCTCGTGGTCCACACGACCTCTCCTCATGACCGCAGTCTTTATCCCTTATCGGGACTTCGGGGTTTTCAATACCATGATGCACCTGTTCACAGAACTCGCGATCCTCTGATCCCCGATGCGCCCAGCCTTGTTAGCTCTAGCCTTTCTGGACTATACCATGGTGCATGTGACCACTACCATATGACCACAGCCATACTTCTTCTCAGGATTTCAGGTTTCTTGATGTCAACGTACATATGCCCTTGGAACCCACGATATGCTGATTCCCGACTTCCTCTGGATTCCTGATGCATGTCCCCCCAAATGGACGGCTACGATCCCTCCGGTGTTTCGAGACTCCAAAATTCATGGATTTCTTGTCCACGGGATGCGTGATATCCCGATCCCCGATATGCTGATAGATGGCCTCCCTGTTGGGGTTTTTCCCGGTGGCACTCGATCGCTACCACGTGTCCTTCCTTAGATGGACGGTTGAGATCCTGTCGTTGTTTAGAGACCTGAGGGGTCCCGATTCTTACAACCTCGAGAATCCCGATTCTCCGACAGTCGATATCTCGATGGCTCCCCCTCTTATCAGGAATTCTTCCTCCTATTCACGAGACAACCCTCATGCAACTTCACACAGATCTGACGGCTGTCGGCAATCTATTCCAGATCTGACGGCTCAGATCCGTTCTCCTCCTCTACACGCTCTCTGGACGTGAAATCGACGGTCCAGATCTTCTTTCTCTGCCGATATGATGGCTGCTATTTCTCCCTTCTGAGCTCCTTGCGCGCCTTTCTTCCGGACTTAGAAGAAATTCAATCTTTCAAAGGCCTCAACCCTTTGTTTCTCTTCCCTCCTACGAACTCCACAATCTGAGTTTCGTTGCGCGCGTACGAGACGCTTTTCCTCCTCAGATTTTACTCTCAAGTCTTCGACGATTTGACCTCTACCTCCTGTAGAGTATTTGCGCATACACCATGATGTCTCTCCTGAGATTTTCTTCTCCTTTCGAATCCTCAAAGGATTATTCAACTTCTGTGCCACTACAGAGTCTCTCGCACGTAAAGTGCTATCCCTTCTGAGCTTCAGCAAACACTCATATTCCTTGAGGGATTTTTTTTTCCTTCCTTCTCCCACAAATGGAGAATAAAATGCCTTCCTAGCTCTCTGCTCAAGCAACCTCTTGCTGAGTCTTTCTGGGTGTTCAACAACCCAGTGAAGATCCTTCAGTGGATTCTTCCTGCATCAAACTCCTCAGCTGCAAAATCATGAGCTCCTTCTCATGTGCTTCCCCTCTAAGCTGTTGGAATCCTCCTAGATCCCAAATAAATCTTTGGAGATTTTCATCCGCTCCACTCTGCTGCTGCTGCTGCTTCTGCTGTGCCACTGCTGCTGCTTCTTTTCTGCCCAGCTTCTCATTCCTGGCAGTGCCTGCTGAACTCAACATCATCCTTCTGATCTCTTCGATCACTTCATCCAGTTGCTCCCTTGGATAGTCCTATTCATGCAGTCTCCTTAGCTGCAGAAATTTTTGGCCATTGGGCAGATCATCATGATCTCCCATGTCCTCTTCATCTGTGTCCAACTTCACCTGTTGGATGCGCACACTCTGCACCTTCACCCTTTCTTCCAGGGCTTCCATCTGCTGCCACAGATCAACAAAGCAATTGTTGTCTGCTCCTTCTTCCTCTTCTGCTCCTACTGCAAACTCCCACGTTGCAGTCTCTTCAACTTCATGGCTGAGTGCGTTGAGCCATTCCTCGGAATGCTCACTCTCTTCTTCCACTTCTGCTTCTTCTTCTGCCGTCAGTTCTAATGCTACGACACTCTCATCTCGTTGGCTAAAATCATTGAGCCATTCCTCAGAATGCTCATTCTCCTTTTCATCTGCTTCTACTTGTGCTTGGGCAGTCTCAAACACCTGCTCCAATTCTTCTTGGACATTCATCGTCAACTGAGACTGTTCTACTGCTGCACCATCTACAACACAATTTTCTGCCTCCTCCTAGGCACATGGTAGGAATACTCCAATTCCCCCAATCATCAAAAGATCATCCTAATCTTTCACCTCTGTCAGCTGCATCTGCTGATACAAATTTTTCTTTGAGATCACCTGCTCTGTCAGCTCCCCTGGCTGAATCCAACTCACTTCTAATTTTATGAGACCCACATATAGTCTCATCTGCTCATCCCTGCCTACCTGGCAATATGGGATGCTTCCACTTCCCTCCTCGCAGAGTTCGAGATCCCGCAGCGATATCCTTTCATTGCCCAACTGGCAATGTGAAATTCCTTGGCTGTCCTCCTGACAGTCCGTGAGATCTCGCAGTGATCTCAATATGTTTCCCTCCTGGCAATCTGGAATTTCCTCTCTGCCCTCCTGGCAGCTCTTGAGATCCTCGGCTGATCCCAATTCATTTTCAAAATCATCGAGACTTTTCCCAGTCTCTGGTTTACATACCTCAATCATCCTGTTAACAGCCTCTGTTGTCCTCTGAACATCAACTCCTTGACTGGTCATTTTTCCTTTGGCTTCTTTCATGGGCCATTCATATACCCATCTCGGCTTGGCTTTCTACTGCATCTTTAATGCAAGATTTTCTATATCTTCCCTTAATTCAGCAAGCTTCTCTGCTTGGCTCTTCCTCCTAGCATTCCTATGGCCTTTAGTAACCATGGTGATATCTCTGTCTGCTGTCCTAGCAGTCCTGCTGCTGTCACTCTGCACTAAGATTTCTACCAGCTCCATCATCTTACAGTCCTGCTGACTGTCTATGGACTGTTGCCTACCTGCAAACAAGTCCTTACAGAGTCCTCCAGTGCTCTGTCTTCTTCCCGGCTTCCTCTTTCTCCTCTTGCCTGAAGTATACAGACAAGAATATCAGCTCTGATACCACCTGACGTAGGCGAGGTCCTAATCTTCAGCCCACAAGGTCTTCTCCCGACCTCCTGCTCACAGGATCATTCGATTTCTCATACGAGCTGAATTATCTCTTTGGATTCCCAACAGAATCTCTGCTAAAATCTGACCCAGTCCAAAGGTCCTTTATTCTTACCTCACAGCCTCTGCATGAGCCATGAACAATTTCCCCACAGGAAAACTGCCATCAAGCTTCGGGGTTTCGGACTTTCTTCTGCCAAGATTTTCTGACCTTTTGAACTCCCGATCCCCGAATTACTGATGCACCTTTACCTAGCCTTAGCCCCTCCTGGCTATGCCCTGGTCCACATGACTGTCTTCACACGACCGCAGCCTTATGTCACCTTATCTGGATTCGGGGTTTCATGATCTCCAATGTCACGAACCTCTGTCCCCTCGAACTCCCGATCACCGATTCTCTGATGTGCCCTTTTCTCCACGCACTGGCCCTCCTGGCTCATCTCCCACCATATGACCACTACCTCCTCGATCATGGCCTTACTTCCTTTCACGGCTACTCCTATCGGGGTTTCGGCGTTTGCTATGTCAAAACGTGCACATACTTGGGATTCATGATCTTCCGATCCCCGATATTCTCCTAGCGCATTATCCCTCCAGGCTAAGCTCGTGGTCCACACGACCTCTCCTCATGACCATAGTCTTTATCCCTTATCGGGACTTTGAGGTTTTCAATACCACGATGCACCTGTTCACAAAACGCGCGATCCTCCAATCCCCGATGCGCCCAGCCTTGTTAGCTCTAGCCTTTCTGGACTATAATATGGTCCATGTGACTGCTACCATATGACCGCAGCCATAGTTCCTGTCGGGATTTTTGGGTTCTTGATGTCAATGTACATATTCCCTTGGAACTCACGATATGTCGATTCCCAACTTCCTCCGAATTCCTGAGGCGTGTCCCCTCAAATGGACGGCTAGGATCCCTCCGGTGTTTTGAGACTCCAAAAGTCACGAATTTCTTGTCCACGGGATGCGTGATATCCTGATCCCCGATATGCCGATAGATGGCCTCCCTATCGGGGTTTTTCCCGGTGGTGCTCGATCGCTGCCACGTGTCCTTCCTCAGACGGATGGTTGAGATCCTGTTGTTGTTTCGAGACCCGAGGGGTCCTGATTCTTATGACCTCGAGAATCCCGATTCTCCTACAGTCGATATCCTGATGGCTCCCCCTCTTATCGAGAATTCTTCCTCTTGTTCACCAGCCAACCCTCATGCAACTTCACACAGATCCGACGGCTGTCGGCAATCTATTCCAGATCTGACGGCTCAGATCCGTTCTCCTCCTCTACGTGCTCTCTGGACATGAAACTGACAGTCCAGATCTTCTTTCTCCACCGATTTGACGACTTCTATTGCTCCCTCCTGAGCTCCTTGCGCGCCTTTCTTCCGTACTTAGAATAAATTCAATCTTTCAAAGGACTCAACCCTTTGTTTCTCTTCCCTCCTGCGAACTCCACAATCTGAGTTTTGCTGCGCACGTACGAGACACTTTTCCTCCTGAGATTTTACTCTCAAGTCTTCGACGATTTGACCTCTACCTCCTGTAGAGTATTTGCGCATACACCACACTGTCTCTCCTGATCTTTTCTTCTCCTTTCGAATCCTCAAAGGATTCTTCAACTTCTGTGCCACTGCAGAGTCTCTCGCATGTAAACTGTTATCCCTTCTAAGCTTCAACAAACACTCAAATCCCTTGAGGGATTTTTTTTTCCTTCCTTCTCCCACAAATCGAGAATAAAATTCCTTCCTGGCTCTCAGCTCAAGAAACCTCTTGCTGAGTCTTTCTGGGTGTTCAACAACCCAATAAAGATCCTTCAGTGGATTCTTCCTTCAAGTAGTAGAACTCAAAGAGTTCTCTTCTCTTTTGTATGTGCCTGTCTGCACACTTTCTCGACACCCTCCTGGCAGAGTATCTTCTCCACAGAACGTTCAACAGTTATGTCCCTTCTGTGTGCCCTTTGCACCTGCTGAATGCCCTCCTGGAAGAGCTTCTACAGAAATCCTCAGATATTTTGTCTTCTTTCTGAACTCATGGTCGAGTTCTTCTCCAGCACCTCGTGCTTACGCTCAATGCCCACCTGGCAGAGTTCCTACAGAATCCTCAGTGATTCTGTCTGCAACTGTGTCGCAGATACATAGCCCTGCCTCCAAGGTATTCAACAACCTTGAGGTCCTCTTCCTCTAAGTTGTTGATTTCAGCTTTGGTGCCGCAACACGTCTTTGTCTGACTCCGCAGAGTTCAGAAGTGCATCCTCTGTGCACGGCTCTCAGAACCCACAACATTCTGTCACACCCTCCTGGTTTGAAGCCTCAAAGATCTTCCACCCTGAAATCAAACACACTCCTGCAATTGCCTGATAACAACACACAAATACATCATATAATGAACACTCACAGACATGCATATAAGACAAAACTCATGCAGGAAAAATTGCTTCTCATTATATTAAAAATGGCAAATGTCTGTATTTTACAAAGGTGTTCTCGAGCTCTCTCGGCTCTTCTCTTCTCTGCTCTACATGAAGATCCTAACACCACTTACCACTACTTCCAAATGAGATATGAAAATCTCTTTTACCTGAGGGCTCAATCGAGCGCTTTCCTCTAGGTCTACCTACTCTAATAAATTACATTCAATGGATGTCTAGTCCAGCGTATGGATCTAGATCTCAGCCGATCTTGGCATTAAAGATGATATACCTAACGCCTACTCAAAGGCATGGCTTCCATGGCTCACCAGCCTAAGCATTTAATTACATTCAATTTCAAATTTGAATGAGGCTACGCCTCCCTCTTTAGCATTTTAATGCATGCACGCTGACGTGGTTGGCTGGCTGGCTGGCTGCGTGGAGAGATGCTCCTGCATCACATTACCTTACTTTTTTTATGCGTACCTTCATGCTACCATTACCTATACATGTACATGTACCATGGAAATATTTGTAAATGGACTGAAGAGGTGGATTGTCATACCCATGGGATACTAAAGGAGAAGATTTTCAAGACTATGAGCATTCTATATAGATGAGAGAACTGCTAGGAATTGATTTCCCAAAGTGTCAAGTTGCAGCTACAAGGCTCTGAGACTTCCTTTCCATCATTTTGTTGAAGCCTCGAAAGGGAAGTGGAGCATTCCAATGATTGTTGAGAAGAGAAGGGGCACACATCCTAAGGTGGGATAGGCATGTGTGGAATGAGGTACTGTATGATGTTAGTTTGATTTCGCACCTATGTTGGAGTTTATTTTTTATAAGATACCATATAATGTCTAGAAATCATGTACCCAGGTGGAGTTTTAGCCCCAGTTCAATGGTGAGCCATTGTTGAGAGTTATGAACAATGTGGTATAAGGCTAGGAGGATTGTGGAAGGTATGCAAGTAGTTGGTATTATTTTTACCAAAGATAAGTGTTTATTGTGTGCAAATTTTATGTGTTGTGTTAATATTTATTCATTTATTCTCATGGGTTTTTCTTTGTATGTTGTATATATATAGTTTTTGTTATTCTGCATTAAACTGTGCTATTGAAAAACATTTTCTTTAATTAAATTAGTATCAGAGTTCTGAATTTTTATGTTGCATTACCCAGCATGGGTCTGGGGATGCTACAATGTGGTATAAAAGCTCCAATTTCGACACTGAGCCTATATGGGAAGAATTAGTAGCAGGTTGAAGAAAAAATTCATAGAGAATTAATTTCTAGAATTTCTCTGAAAGTTGTTTCACAAAATTATTACAGTGAAATTGAAGAAATTTCACGAGAATTTGAAGAAAGGGAGCCTCAAAACTTAAAAAATAGAAATTTGATCTATAATTGGGACAAAGAAAAGTACCTATAGATGGTCAAAATTTGAAATTGTAGAGTGCCATGTTGAAATTAAATGGAATTGGACATTTATGGGAAAAATCCCTAAATCCTGGAGTGAAATTATGGAAAATTAGAAGTGGAGGAGGTTGAAATTCATGTTCAAAGGTTAAATTGTTATTCACATGAATAGATTTTTCCACATGAAGCTAGGCGTAGAGTTTCCACGGTAGCCTAAAAAATAAATTTCAAAATTATGCAATTTGGGCATTTTTTGACAAATTGGGAAAATTCCAAAATAGGAAGAATTGGGAATTTTTTCGTATCATGATGTCAGCCTAACATGGAGGGTACATGTTAGATGACGTGGATGAGTGGTTATGTGTACTACCAAGGTAGAAGGTACATAGTGGCATGGTCGCAAAGGAGGCATGTGAGTGGGCACCATGGAGGTAACGCCTTCCTACCTGGCAAAACCACGAAACCTGGACATGTGACAACCCCATGTTAAATGTCAGGGGGGGTCTGGGGTGGTTATGTTAACCATAGGATGAGAGGGGGGGAATGAACTAGGTAAAGACACATCACCATGATCTTAAATATGGTTAAGTTTTGTAGTCTTTCCCTCCCTCAGTTAACGGTCTACATGTCGGAGGGCCTATAATAGGATGGTGACCGTTGATCACCGTTGACACCCCCTGATCTTTTTCCATATGATTAAAAGGGAACAAAAGTTTTACTGCACATGGATAATGGGTGTGTAATGGCCCTTCCCATCCCCATGACCCAATATAAAGGCTCCACATGGAATCCAAGGGCCTATGGGGGGAGAAATTTAACATGTATGCACAACTGGAGCAGAGAAGAGCTAAGGAAGAAGAAGGTAGAGGGGATGAGGAAAGGACAAGGATACCATAGGATTACAGGGCACCACCTGTGATTCTAGGAGATATTTGGATTCCTCATGATCAACCCAGCCAACATAATTACACCAAAAATTACAGAAAATAGTGAAACATTATTGGAAAATTATAGTGGTTTTCGGGTGTTCAACTTGCAGGCCATTTTCGGAGGCCTTAATGAGGATTTTGAGAAGTCTAATTTGAAATTGTATGTCCTTCCAAGACATAGAGTTTCTATATATAAAATATTATATCTCAGAGAGATATTTATAACAGTGTAATCCATTCATCAAATGGATTTTGTATGAGCGAGTTACAACCAAAACAATGGAGGGTAACTTTTAAAACCTAGTTAACTTCTGAATGACATAACTTCCTTCTCTAGAATCATATTCAGGCACATGAGAAGTCTATGGAAAGATATTGAGCCATAGATTGAAAAAATGGAGCCAAATTAAAATTATGGGAACATTAAGAAGGTATAGGAGGGAATAAATGTGTCTGTATCATTTAGGGCCAAAATTATTAATTGGCCTGAAACTTTAGCAAGCTGTATCTAGCATCCTAGAACCTAGATAGAGGTGAAATTTGGAAAAATTGTCCAAAATACGATTATCAAGGAAAAAAATTGGGATCCTACCAAAACTCCAAAATATCAGGTATAAATATGCATAAATAAAGTTCATAATTGCACCTGATTGAGGTGTGAACAAAAGGAATTCATGGGTATTGGTCAAATGATCGTAGCTTTTTGCTCAAGACTCAGAATTGAGCAAGGAAGTAGGCATTGGAAAGGTATAGGAAAAACGAGTCCATATATCCACCTAGAAAATTAAATTGGATTTTTAAACTCACTAGGAACCTGAAGAAATATTTATGATTCACTCATGGAATAGTATAGTGCATAGTTTGTTTTTATAGATTTCATAATTATTTAGTCTATCAAATTTGGTTTCCTACACACTTTGTAGAGTTAACAAATTTTTTATTAGAACAGGATCGACACAAAGTTCTGAAGTATATAAGGCATGGAAGATTCACAAAGGTACTATATCGATGAATATGATATCAAAGGGATGTATGTCAGTATGGGTAATGGAGGTACAAATTCAAATGGACATGGCAAAGGCAAGGAAGAAAGAATGAACTTAGTAGAGACCATAAAAGTTTGGTAAAAGGATGTCCAAAGTTATAAATATGATAATGAGAGGCTTATGAAATCCAAGGAGTAGCAAGAAGGCTTCAACATAAATTTAATACAAATCTTGGACATAATAGAGAAGAACATGGATAAGGAGACTAAGTCAAGAAAATCAAGGAGTCACAGGTATCATCATGAGAGAATAAGGACAAGAAGTGTTGGAAGGAATTACCATCACTCTCCAACACATTTATTTAGGTGAGCACGTAGTATTTCAATCCCATCCCCTGTTAGGAAGCATAAGAGGAGGTCTAGAGTGGAAGCACTATAGGTAAACATGAATAAAATCAAGCCTCATACATTTGATGGTGAGCATAAGAAGGATGAGGATGAAGAGACTTGGTTGTTGGGAATGAGGAAGTATTTCTAGTTTCATAATTACTCTTTGGAGGAAAAAAAGGAGAATTGTCATTTACCATCTCAAAGGAAAAGAATCAATGAGGTTGGACCAGTTTGTGCAAGTGAAACACATTGATGAGAAGAAGGTTACTTGGAGAGAATTTAAAAGGTATTTTCAAAAGAAATACTTAACCAAATGATACTATGACAAGAAAATGAATGATTTATTTGAACTCAACATTGGGATTATTACCATAGATGAGTATGAAAGGAGGTTTTTAGAGTTGTTGAATATGTTTCTTTCAACAAGGATGAATAGGTTGAGATTCAGAGGTACTTCAGTGGGATGCCATCATTTATTAGTGATAAGATACAGTATGATGATCCAAAGACACTAGAGGAAACTATAAGGAAGGATAAATTCCTTTATTATGAAAATAGAGGAATACCAACTTTCTAAAAGGATTGGTAGGACAAGAAGAGGAACAAGATGTAGCAGAGGAAGAAGGGAACCAAGACACCATTCTTCCAAAATAATACTTAAGGAAATCCAGTCTCTAAAGAGACTAGAGTGACTGAAACAGTGGGGAAAAGACCAAGGAAGCCACTTATTCAATGTTGTGGTTGTGGGGGAGATCATATGTACAAATATTTTCCTCACAGAGGTGAAAAAGTGAGTTTTTTTCACAATGTACAACAAGTTGATACAATTGAAGACATGAGAAGAAATGTGTAGTAACCGGATTTTGAATTAACGTTTAAATTTCTACCTAATTACTTAATTTCTGTAATTTCTATGAGCTTTACAAAGAAGTAAACTTTTCAAATTATTCAAATTATCTCAAAACTTACGCTAACACTTAC
>ML824695.1:75712-95336 GCA_009831015.1 Picea engelmannii | reverse complement strand
TAAGGAGCCTCGTGGGCTTAATAACCAGTCGGTCAGATCCCCCCAGAGAATTAATCCTCCATAAAGGTTGTGTGTTGTCCGACCCTTATCTGACCCAGGGTGCCTACATAATAACCCCTGCAATAATGGCAAAAGTGTCCTCAGACACACACTTTTATTAGATAGGAAAAGAAATTACATATGATAATTTGCAAGAGTTTACACCCGAACAGACCAACACTCTTGCAATGAGCTATATATAAGCTACATGTCCTAACAAAATCTAGTTATGGATCACTTATTAAATAAACAAGTGTCCATTTACAATAAATGTTATTTTAACAATCTTCTAACTATACTCTTAATTTAGAGCCTAAGATATGACACCTTTCTAGAGTCATATCTTTCACAACAATATTCTATTTCTAAATGTCTCCATTTATTAATCAAATATTCTAGATTATTAATTTATTATTCTAAATTAATAATTATTTTATCCTAACTTTTTAAACTATGACATTTGTATTTTGGATCATCCAAAATCCCCCCCTATGATCCAAAGATACATTACAGCGGATACCGAGTTCATCCCTGAACTTAGTAAATTTTATTCTCCCAAGAGGTTTCGTGAAAATGTCGGAGATCTGATCTTCTGAAGGACAATAAATTGGCTTGATGACATCCTTTGCAATGAGTGATCTGATATGATGATACTTGGTGTCCACATGCTTTGTCTTTGAATGAAAAATTGAATCCTTGGCAATCTTAATGGATGACTGGTTGTCGATGAATAATGATGTAGCTTCTGCTTGAGAAATTCCCAAGTCATGCAAAACTCTGCGTAGCCAAACAATTTCACATGTTGCTTCCCATGCTGAGATGTATTATGCATCTGCTGAATAAGTGGCCATTGTAGATTTTTTTCTTACAAATCCAAGACACTGTTGTTGAACCCATGTTCATTAAATAACCTGATGTTGATGCTCGATCATCAATACTTCCACGAAAGTCAGCATCTGAATATCCACCAAGTACAAAATTTTTAGTCTTTTTGTAAAGAATACCAAAATCTTTTGTTCCTTGGATATATCGAAGAACTCTTTTGGTTGCATTCCAATGGTTGTCCCGTGGTTGCTGCATAAAGCATGAAATAATATTGACTACATAAGATAGATCTGGTCGAGTGTTTGTCAAATAAATCAAGCTGCCAATTAACTGTCTATAAGTAGTGTTGTCTACCATTTCCCCCCTTCAAAGTTTGAAAGTTTAAAGTGTTGCTCCATAGGGGTAAGAGACGGTTTGCAATCCTGCATTCCAAATCGTTGAAGAATTTTTGTGCATACTTACTTTGAGAAATGAAAATATGATGTGGACATTGGAATACTCCAATTCCAAGATAGTAGTGAACTAGTCCCAAATCTGTCATCTTAAAACCTGCATGTAACTCATTTTTCACCTTTGCAATATGATCATCATTGTTTCCAGTAATGATCAAATCATCTACATACATAACAAGAATCATCAGATATGGACCCTGTTGACGTATATACAAAGTATCATCAGATTCACTTCGTTGAAAACCAACTTTCCTAAGGTATTCATCCATTTTGGTATACCAAGCTCGGGGAGCATGTTTTAACCCATATAAAGCCTTGATTAATTTGCAGACTTTAGGTTGCTTCCCTTCAATTTCAAAACCTGGTGGTTGTTGCATATATACATCTTCGTGTAAGTCTCCATTGAGAAAAACACTTTTTACATCCATTTGATGAACTTTCCAACCTTTCTAAGCGGCCAATCCAAGTGTTAATAGGATGGTGTTCCATTTAGTTGTAGGAGCAAAATTTTCCTCATAATCAATGCCTTCCTGCTGCACAAAACCTTTAGCCATAAGTCTTGATTTATACTTGTCAATTTCTCCATGTTGGTTGTATTTAATTCTGTAAACCCATTTGCATCTGATGGGTTTAACACTTGTAGGATAATCAACAAGTTTCCAAGTGTTGTTATCAATTATTGCTTGATACTCTTCAATCATTGCATGTTTCCATTCTTTATGTTTTACTGCTTCTTTGTATGTGGAAGGTTCAGTAAAATCATTTGCTATCAAGGCAAAATTTCCTTCACTTTTGTGTGACCCCCTTGTTCTTGTTTTATTCTTCTCATTAGGCCTTACATCTTTCAAAATTTGAACTACCCATTTTGGTAGTTGATGTTCACTTGTTTGGGGATCTAAATTACCATTATTGTAAATTGGATTAATGTAAACTGATGTTCATCGATCAGTTGAAGATTCTGGAGGTGGAGAATCATTGTCAGATGAATTTTCACTGCTAGGAGATTCTGATGAACTACTGGAAGACCCAGATGGTGTTGTTGAAGTAAATGGACTGGATGTATCATCTTCAGATGAAGGAAAATCAAGTTCATACCAATTTTGTGAATTTGGTTGACTTTGCATTTTTCCTTTTCTTTGATTGCCTTTAGTTTCTAACTTTTGAAGAAGACTTTCTATTTCTTCAACACTCTTACTTTTAGTTTCATCAAAAACTACATCCCTGCTCACAATAAATTTTCCATTGGACAAAAGTCGGTACCCTTTCTTCTCATCAGAATACCCAATCATTGTGCATTTCAAGCTTCTTGAGACAAGCTTAGTTATTTTTTCTTTTGGAACTAAGGCATAACATACTGATCCAAAAACTCTGAGATGTTTAACTTGAGGTTTGAAACCAAACCATGCTTCATAAGGTGTGATTATGTCCAAAGAAGCAGTTGGAGATATGTTCCTTAAGTAGATAGTTGTATGGATTGCGTCTTCCCAATATGTAGGACTTAACTTTTTAAAGGTTAACATGGATTTTTCCATTCCTAACAAGGTGCAATTCATTCTTTCTACAACTCCATTTTGTTGTGGAGTGTAGACATTTTTAAGATTTCTTCTTATCCCATTGTCTATGCAATAAGTTTTGAATTCATTAGAAGTGAATTCCTCTCCATTATCTGTCTTGTGAGTGCCTGTCTTTTCTTTAACTTCATTTTCAACAAGTTGGCAAAAAATTTTAAACTTTTCAAATGCTTCTAACTTTTGCTTCAAGAAGTAAACCCAACTCATTCTACTGAAATCATCAATAAAGAGTAAAAAATATTTGCAACCACCTAAGGAAGTTTGTAGTGGTCCACAAACATCACTATGAACTAGTTGCAACCACCTATTTGCACGCCATGAACTTATTGGAAAACTCTCTCGACTTTGTTTTCCATAAATGCAAGATTCACATTTTGCATTTTCCTTTATGAAAGTTGGAAGTCCCTTAACCATCCCTTGTTTTTGCAACTGAGAGAGACTTTCAAAGTTGAGATGTCCATATCTTACATGCCACAATCTTATAGGTGAAATGCCTATACTTACTGCTCCTGCAAAGTCAGAATTCCTTGGAATAACTGTCCCTTTTATCCTTAATAGTTTTCCATCTTCATAACCTATCATCATTGTTTTCATATTCTGTTTGACTAAATTAATCTTAACTAAACCGTCTTCCATAATCACCTGATGTCCTTCTTGTCGAATCGTGACTAAAGACAACAAATTATTTTTAAAGGTTGGTACCTACCATACATTTGAAATCATTCTTTCTCCAATGTCAGGTAAATAAACTTTAACTACACCTTTTCCATACAGAGTATGTTTGGTATTATCTGCAAAAAAGACAGAATTAAGATGGCATTCTTGAAAATTCCAAAAGAAGTCACATCTAAAAGTCATGTGTTGAGATGCTCCTAAATCTAAAATCCAACCATCTTCATAATCACTTTGAAGATAGGTGGAAATATGTAATGTTGAAGATGAGATAAAAACATATTCTTAACCATCACCATATCGATCATTTGCAAAATGTGTTGAGTTTTGATGAAACTTGGAAATTTTATCAATGGAAGTTCGACAATCTTCTGCATAATGACCAACTTTGTTACATCTTCTACAAACAATTTGACTTAAATCTCTTCCTCTGCCTGGATTCTGTCCTCTGCCTCTGTTTTGACCTCTGTTTTTAGTTTGTCCTCTTCCTTGAAAATAACCTATGCCTTGACGGTTTCCTCTGCCGTGAAAATAACCTCTGTCTTGACTGTTTCCTCTGCCTCAAAAATAGCTCTTGCCTAAAAAATTGTTTCCTCTACTTTGGCTTTGACCACGACCTTGTACACTATGTGTTGCTTGATTTTGATTGAAATGTCCTCTTCCTCTGCTTCTAGAACTGTCAGTTGAGGACTTACTTGTGCTGGCCTCTGTCAAAAAAATCTTCCCCAACTTGCTTTTTCTTTCAAAAATTTTTGTCATGTTGAGATAACATTTCACTTAGCTCATCAAACTTTAGATTTTCTAACTTTCCAGTTACTTGTAAAGTTTCCAAAAAGTGTGTATAGGAAGAAGGCAATCCACCAATTAAAATTGTGGTCATGAAACTATCATCTATTGCTTGAAAACCAACATGTATTATTTCCTGCTTAATGTTCTTAAGTCTGGAAATATATTCATGTACATCACCTCCTTCAGTCAATTTCTATTGGAGAAACTTTAATTGAAGATCAACTTTATTTGATTCAGGCTGAGTATCAAATAAATCCTTAAAAATTTTCAAAGCAGACCATGCATCAATATTATTTTCAATGTGAACATACATCTCATCATTAACTGGAGATTTAATGAGTGCTAATGCTTTGGAATTTTTAATTTCCCATTTTTCTAGTGTGGCTTCATTTGTAGGTTGATTTGTCTTAGTATCTTCATTACATATATCATGCCAAAGTTCATTATAAATGAGAGTGCTTTCAATGAGACGTTTCCATGACTTATATGATTTTGTGCCTTCAAATTTATCGGAATCAGAGAACAAATTAATTAACTTCGACATTGTAGTGTTGAATCTTCACGCCAAAAAAGAATCAAGCAAAATGTATTAAGATGAGAAACACACCACACACATCACGCAAAAAAAACGATCTATCGGGGCTTGGCCTTGACCCTTGTATAGTCGTTGAAGCAGGAGAAAATGACTGAGCTTTGCACTTGGCTCTAGTCAAATTCCAAGTAACTTTCAAAATTTTACTCCTTACAATGCTCTTGCAAATTTTGGTAAAAAAAAATCACCCCCCCTCAAAGTAAAATTACTTTGAGTTTCACTATATTGATGTTTTTCCCATGATTCAAAAGGTTGTCCCTTTCTTGATTCCAAATTACACTCACTCACAAAATCATCATGGAGTGGTGTTCCATCTCCTTGCATGGTATGTTTATGTAATGGCATGGGATCTTCTCTTGAAGCTTCTATTGCTTCAATTGTATTGGATCATTCTCCAACTTCTCCATTGCTACTAACATATCCCAAACTTGCATAACAAGGTCTTTCCTCAACCTGTATGGGATTAGCCATTCCTTATCCATTGATGCCAAGGCCTTTTCCATCAAATCCCATCTTGGTGAGCAACTTAAAGTCAATACCCCTAGTATGCTTCTCAAATGCATCAAAATAAGAATCTACATCTTGATAGGAATAACACAGTGAATTACTTACAATGCATACCTTAGTCATAGGATGGTCTGCTTTGCATGGTAGACTCTTCATTCTTCTCTACTTCTTCACTATTATGGAACTTTGCCAAAATAACATCCTTTGATTGCAACTCAAGTTGAAATTCTTGGATGATTCCCATGGGGAATTCAAAATGAGATAATATTTTGTCTTGTAGTTCTTTATTGTTGTTATTAGAGAATTGCAATCTTCTTCTCAATTTGGATTTTTCCTCTTGAATCTTTTGATTTATGTCTTCATGCTCTTGATTCCTTTCTCTCTTCAAATATTGTCCCATGGTTTTCCTATTGCAACCAAGAAACATGCACTTCCAAACCACAAATGCAACAAATGGAAGAATATAACACAAAGAAAAAAACATTTTAACATCTTGTGAACAACCAACTCTGATACAAAATTGGTCCGAAAATGGGAAATTAAAAAAAAAAGACTCAGTTTTTATTCCTTTCCGATACATATTATAACTCCTCACGGTTAGAGAGTTATGGCCATGTGAAGTTGAAGAACCCTCATGAGTCATCTAGAAGCCCCAAAAGGTCAAAGTAGTTGTTTTGAGGGAAATCTCCTTACGGACTAGCAAATAGGGTTAGACTTTGCATGCAGATATGACCTATAGAAAATATACTTTCTACCTTTGTCCCCAGACTTAAATCCCATTTATTTTTAGTAAATGCATGGCTAGATCAACCTACCTCATTTCAAGCATTTGATGTCTATCCCTTGTTGCACTTGATTACTTGTTCGTGGTTCTCCTTTCCAATGCTGACTTGCATACAAGACAAGAAACAACTACACATGCATACTACCTATAGAATAACGGGTTAGAAATTCAAACATGTACTTAGCAAATTATGAATAACTCATGAATTGGGATGGGAAAAGCACTTTCTTTATTACTTTGAATGAGTCCACTTACAAAAGTTGAGACCGACCACCGCTCCGCGAACCTGATCCTGGGCTCCTCTTCGACTGTCCTCCAACTGCTTTGCTTTGTATCTCCTTTGGCACAAGGAAGGCTAAAGGGTTGGGACAATGGGAATATGCAAATGGGCAGAGTTTCTTTGCTATATTTTTTCTCCTTCCAAATGGGACCCCTACCCCTTCTTTTATAGGCTAGAAGTAGCTAGGTATTTGGACGAACCCTCGGCCATGCATGGCCGGGAGTTTCAGTTAACTCACCCATAGCTTTTGTGTTCCGTCAGAAACTTTCCTTTTTTCTTGCTTTTGTTGGTCCACGCGGGCTATTTTAGGTCAGCCAACGTGTACACACGTGCAGTAATGGAGTAGGGCGCGTGGGCCTTTATAAAAGACGTTTTTTAAAGAGTTGTTCAACAGTGCTTTCGCAAAGAAGGGATATGAGATGGCATGATGCCAGGTAAGCATCTGTGGTGCAATTTAGGGTTATAACAGATGCCCCCTAATGTGTGAGGGAAGAAGAGCATCTGATGGCCGAAATACATTACCAATCTTTACTGATGTGCCGAACAATTGAGCCCAAGGATCAGGAACCGGGAGGTGCCATATACAAAATAACAAATGTCTCACCGAGGCAGGCATAACCATGCTCGGGATAAAGTAGAAACATGGCTACCAATCAAATACACTGTAGATCCATGTCATATAACTATATAAAGAGTATCCGCGAACAATACACAGCGGAGCTACATCTCGAAATCGAAAATATATACATATAGAGTATCCATCTTCTAGAAGTTGATACGGCTTGATGGCTGGAGATGAGATATTCAAAGCTCGAGCAACAACTTCAAAATCTTCAAAACTCGGGTAGGAGTGTAATATGAGTGTACGACTGCACTACCCAGAGGTCTTCGACGGATCGTCGGTCTTGGACTTGATAATCTTGATGATCAGACTGGAGGCTTCAGTGATTTCGAACAAGGAATTGATTGGATGTTCAGGATGGTCGGGTGTGAGGGCAAGAGACATATTGCAGAGGGGTCGACTCAGTCTTGGTGACAAACTTCCCTTGGACAATCGCACGACAAATGATAAGACTCAGACAACATGGCATTAATCATAAGTCTACGAAGCAGGAGGCAACACAAACTCTCCATATGTTTGGAAGGATAACCAAACGATGGAGGACACACCTCTATATAGCGAGAAAAATATTCCTAAGGTCGTACTACATCCCATAGTATGATGAACAAACGGACAGATGTGCTTTATCCAAGGGAGACTCATTATGTTGCTAATAAAGAAAATACTTTTCCCTTCCGCTTTTTGGGGTATATTTGATTTTTTTGTCCTTTTCAATAGTTGTGGAAAAAGAATAAAGGAATATTACGTTACAAAGGAGGAACGAGTGTTGCAAACATACAAGTTCAAGGCACAAGGACAAGACTGATGTTCAAAATAATGATACTTGAGAAAAATCCTCGGGGGGGCAAGGGTGTTAAAACGTAGAAGCAAACTGTTACAAGGATGATATATAAGGTATGCAAATGCGGTTAACAAAACACACAATGGTAACATCCTTCGATGTAAGTTTAACGAGCCCAGAGAAGGTAAGCTCGGTGGTTTTTCATATTTAGAGAATCTGAAAAAACATAAAAGGAGACTCCATTGGGGTACCTTTTTCGAAGGTAGTCTAGTCGGTTTGAAAAAAGGGTAAACTAGCACCGACAAGAGGTCTATTCAAAACCATTTTAACGAGTGTGATAAAGACAATATCACTCGGCCATTTTTTCATTTTTAAGGAGTCTGAAAAAATCTTAACTATGGACTCCGTCAAGAATGTTCTTCTGGACCAATTTAATGAGTGTGAAAGAATAAGTTCACTCGACAATCTTTTCAATTTTGGGGAGTCTGAAAAGAGCTTAACTATGGACTCCGTTGGGGTTCCTTCTTCGTAAGTTTAGTCCCTCGGGCCCGAAAAAGGAATAAAATTATACCTGAGAGTACTCTTCTATAGAGTTGAAGTTCCATAGAGTATACCTTTGTTTGTACAGTTGATCGTCCAGACCGAACAAGGGGTAAACTACCGCCGGACAGACGTGACTTCAAATTTCAGTTTAACGAGCGTGAAAGGCCACAAGATCGATCGACAATCCTTTCATGTTTAGAGGGTCTGAAAAGGGCTTAAAAGAAGACCCGTTATATTTTGGGAGTCCAGAGGGTGAGGTCAAGAGCAAAGAAGAATCATGCAAATGAGGCTCAAACTCATATTCAGGAAAGACTATAAGGACTCCTGAGCCTACAGTGTTTTTAGAGATAGCATGAATGCCATAATACAACTAGGATCTACCTAGGGAATCCATGTTCCGGTAAGATCTACCACCAAGTTGCGACACTTCTAAAGCAGAGATGATGGTTCTGTGTCACAACCTGATGGGATCGATCATATGGAAAAGGAAAAAGACAACGAGATACAAAAATACGGGTAGAAACCTAACCTATATGCTCAAGTTGAACGTCGGAAAAAATTTCATGGACCATCGAAAATTACTCAAAACTCCCAAAAACTATCCCAATACCCGATCAAATCCCCCCGATGCAACTCCTGAATCACTCTAAATGGTTTTCAGTATAAAGAAAATGATAAGGGAGGCCAAAAAAGTGACAAAAAGAGGCCAAAAAGTCTATAAATAGAAGCTGGCAACTCATTATCACCATTGTTGATTTGGAAATTGACTATGGAGCCAAAAGATCCCCCTTGATAAAAGTGGTGATTCTGGGAGCTACATTGGATGAAACGAACTTCCGTCTAACCAAGTAAGTACAAACTCCCCTATCTAGCTATTCAATTCTTTATTTTTGCTTTCCATTTCATTTTTTGGGTGGGCGTCGACCTTTAAAAGGTTGGCCCTAGGTCCACGCAGGCTGTCTCTAGACAGGCCACATGTACACGTGACTGTCACCTAAACAACATGTGTGGACCTCCCTTCATAGACAAAAAATTAAAAAAACACTCACTCACCCTCCTGAACCTTGTTGTTTTGGCAGGATGTATGTCCACTGGAGGGAAAGGGAGCATGAAGAAGTCGGTGAGTTGGTTGCGGGAGATCCGAATGTCGTTGCCACGTTAATGCAATGTGGTTTGTTAAAGTTCTTCCTATGTTCGTTTATGTGGGCGCATAACATAAACATAGCGGACGATCATAGGGAGATCATCTGATTCTGAAAGTGACTGCCATGGTCAGTGACAATCTCCCTCAAGACGTCGAACCTTTCTATGATCTGGTTGAATAAAAAGAGAGTTGCAGTCTCTCCATCATCTTTAAACATTGGCATAGCTTCAACCCACTTTGTGAAGTAGTCGATAGATACGATGATATAGCGATGCCCCCTTGCTGAAGGGGGGTTTCATGTGGTGTAATCAATCCCCCACTTGGTGAAGGGACCAACGGTGATGATAGGAAACATGGGAGCGAGATGTGTCCTCATCTTTCGAGAGAAGATTTGGCTTGGATGGCACTTCTTGACCGATTCGATACAATCTTTGATAAGTGTCGGCCAGAAGTAACCTGCTCGTAGAATATTTTGGGTTGTTTCCAACCCAGACAAATGACCGCCACAAGCTCCGGTATGGAAATCATTAAGCACGATAACTCCCTCCTCATGAGTGAGACATCGGTGTAGGATGCAGTCTACACCTCTCTGATACAACGTATCATAGAGTATGAGATAATTCTTAGCTGGATGGCGTATACGTTGATGCTCATCATGAGAAGTAGAAGTGGGGCACTTCAAAGTCTGGAGATAGATAAGTATATCTCCGTACCAGGGATCCGAAGATGTGATCAAAAACATTTCTCCCCGGATAGGCGATTCTTCAGACCCAACATCACCTGACTCAACCGGAAGTTCCAAAATAAGCTCTGCGAAGACCGGTGACTTTTTGGACTTTGTTGAAACAAAGTCTAAGTCAAACTCCTGGAGGATGACTATCCATCTACTGATTTTTCCGCCTATTACCCGTCGTGTCAACATGTACTGGAATGGATTCACGACAACAATGACGACGGTCTTGTGAAATAGAACGTAATGACGGAACCGTTGAACAGCATGAACTGCTGCCAACGCAAGTTTTTCAATATGAGAATAATTGAGTTCCAGTCCTACGAGGCCTCAACTCAGGTAATAGATCACATATTCTGAGAAAAATTCATCTTCCTGAACTAGAACCATGCCAATGGTTGACTTTGTTGCAGCCAGATATAATAAGAAATCTTTGTTATAGTTAGGTGGCCGGAGCAGAGGGGAAGTTGTGAGGGCATGTTTTAATGCATCGAAAGAGCGTTGAGCGGAATCGTCCCAGTAAAAAGGAACGTCTTTCTTCAGTAAGCGCATAAAGACCTTGGTGATTTCGGCATAGTTGGCGATGAAGCATCGTAAAAAGTTCGCCTTGCCTTGTAGACTCTGAAGTTGAAGGATTGTGCATGGAGGGGGCAACTGGATTATTGCCTCCACCTTGAGAGGATCGACCATGATCCTTGTTGTTGATACGATGAAACCTAACAAACGTCCCGACATTACGTAGAAGCTACACTTGTTTGGATTCAAGTGAATCTGAAAGTAGCGATAACGTTCGAAGATAAGTCTAAGGTGTGTGGGATGATCCATTCTCTTGCGAGATCGTGATGCTAAATCATCTAGATAGGCCTTGACTATATGCTTGAGGTCATGGAAATCAAAAGACATGGTCCGCTGAAAGGTTTCTCCAGCATTTTTAAGACCAAAAGGCATCTTACGATATGCGAATGTACCCCAAGGACAAATGAATGTCATTTTGTGTTGGTATTCAGGTCTGATTTGTATTTAATTATATCCTGAAAAACCGTCCATGAAAGAAAAGGCTTCACAACCAGCACATTCATCAATGATATGGTCGATGAATGGTGTTGGAAAACTATCTTTGGGACATGCCTTGTTCAAATCACGGAAATCGGTACATACCCGAATCGTGCCTTGTTTTTTATTGACCAGCATAGGATTTGACACCCATTGAGTCAAATGGATAGGATAGATAAAACCTTCCTTTAGAAATTTCTCAACCTCAACCTTAATGGCTGCTGCTTTCTTAGGATTAACTAGACGAAGCTTCTGCCGAATAGGCTTGGCATCAGGACACGTTGTAATCTCATGTTCAACTATTTTTGGATCAATACCCGACATTTCCTCATAAGACGAGGAAAAAACATCACGAAATTATTTGAAAAGATCTGTGTAGATTTGAATCTCTTCGGGGGAGCAGTCAGCTCCGACGAAAACATTCTCCACAATGCCAGGGTTTCGGGAGATATTGATTAATATAGTTTCAACGATAGTTTCCATATTTCCCTCAGCATAAATTAGTGTGTAGCTAAGAGATTAATAGGGCATGAATGATCTCTCGTCATGGTCACGGTGAATTATCCTGCTTCAATTTGGCTTAAATCTGGGAGAAAATATGATCTGTGATGAAGATCTTCCCAAGGTTTGTCCGGACTAGTCATTTCTTCGATTACTACTTCGTCAGAAGGCAAGACTAAGTCTAATGAATCGGTGTTAGCGAGAGAAACCTAAGCCTAAATAGGCTCTACAAGTGGATCTAACTCTTGTGCAGGAGTCGGATCAGTGTTAGCTGAAGCTTGCTGGACTAAAGAGTATGCTACTTTAGCTGCAAACAAGGGCATGGACATGCTCGGGTGCCCTATCTCATCCATCGTGGTCGATGGGGAAGGAAGTATCCATGGATCCTCGAAGTAAGTCATGCGGAACGACGAAACTTGAAAAATCTCAACCTTATGGTGATTGGATATAAATTTGATATCGCCGTGAGGGGGCGGGTAATTGAAGGTACCCATCAAGGATGGGCACAAACCAACTTCTACGTTGACGACACCTGGTTGAGGATTATCAATCATTGGGACCGTGGATGCCCCCAAAGCAGGGTCAGGTTTGGAAAAAGACAATTGATCGATGGTCACTATCCGACCCTCATGTGGAAACAACAAGACCCAAAAAACTGTAGCAACCACAACTTGCATAGAATAAGTCCAACTCCTTCCTAACAAGAGGTTATAGTCGAGGGGAGCATCAACTACCTCTACTTCGACACACACGGTCTTCCCTCCTAACTGCACGGGGAAAGAACGAACGATGCCATGTGGTCGAAACGAACAACCATCAAAAGTGGCGAGGAGGGTAGGTGACGGAGACAAAACGGGCAGACCAATGGCCTTCCAACATGCCAACGACATAACGCATGTCGAGGCGCCCTCATCCACCACCATGAGGAAGATATTCTGAGTAAAAAATTTCATGGGATAAGCCACTAGTATCTGAAACTCTACGTGGTAAGGCAGACGAGGACTTCCAAAGTGGAAAGCGATTAACAAGGATTTCCTCTGAGAAGGGAAGCTTTGGAGGACTTCTAAAGTGGACATCGCACAAGGGGTTTATGATAAATCTTCCACCACACACTAGTTCTGGGCGGCCCTTGCTTTTGGGTTATGAGAAGATTTTTTAAATGCGCCTTTTGGAATGCATGTCATTGTTTCTCTCAACGTCTTCTCAATATGTAGAGGAATAGATGGGAGGTCAGCTTCTTTACCCTTCTCAGAAGTTCTTGGTTTACTATAGTCGTGCGCTCTAGTCGATATAAAAGCATCACCCCTAACCATATACACGTTCGCGGATGCAGGGTTGTTCGGAGGCGGACAGGGTTCCTGGCTGCCCCCTTTGGTGCTTGCAGAGGCTTGAGTTAGATTTTTCCCATGCTGAAATGGATTAGTCAACACAACATATTGTTGCTATGTCACAAACTTTTGGGCCTCTGCAAGTCGAGGACAGAGATGGGTTGGGTGGTCTTCCACGCACAAGTTGCATGCATACCTCGCCTTTCGTTTTTCAGTATTGTCCCCGCCAGCATTATCGGTAGGTTTTTTACCCCCCTTACCCTTATTTCGTTGTTTTTTCTTTCCTTCAGGCTGTTGGGTGGCCTTTGGGTTAGTCAATTGCATTGTGTGTACCTCTAATGTTTGGGTAGGGGGAGCAGCCAAAGTAGTAGTTTGGTTGGCCACTGTGTGTTGTATAGATAACTATTGCAACTGCTTCATCAATTGCTCAGCGGGCTTTGTGTGTGTTGAACCAACAATACCATCGGCATGTGGTCCATCTCTCTGCCTAGTTTTATCCAGTATTGAGTGTGTCACATCTAGCAAGATGTTGTATAATAAACCAGACTGAGAATATATGAGCTCAAATTGTTGAGCTCTCATGATGGCGTCTTCTTCGGAGAATACACCCGATGTTGTGACATCTTTGGATAACTGTGGGACCAAAGACTTAAGGAACCACTCAATCAGGAATGTTGGTGGGATTGGTACCTTGATTAGACTCTTCCGACATCTCCATTCTCGGATGTGATCAGAGATATGGTCCACTTTCGTCTGTTCGAAATTGGCCAGCAACTCTGTGCCAGCATCGTATCTCACAGGTAACTAGAAATGTTTTAGGAAAGCCATTGCCAACTCACCGAAGGAAGAGTATCTTGAGCTGTCGAGCTCAATGTACCATTTCGCGACACTCTCGGTGAGAGTACATTGAAACAATCACAACTATACAGAGTCATCTTTTAATGAGTTAGATGAGCACCAAAGATGGAAGGTAGTCACGTGATCACCTGGATCTTCGTTAGGCTTGGCTTCAAACTTTGGAATGTCCGAAGGCAACTTTGTCGAAATAGGAGGCCAATGCGGATCGTGACAAATGGGCTCATTCAACATCCTTGTCAAATCTGGCAAGTGCAAAGCCGCCAGGAAAGGTAGTTTGGGTTGTTGGTGATAACCTGGGAAAAAGGGGCATGGGGTTTGACTGGCACCAGGTTGCCAGGAAAAGTTTGGCTGCTGGCCCGGATTCTGGTAAAAACCATGGCCCTGACCAGTGTATGGATTTTTCATATGTGGAGACATCATCGACTGATTTCCAAAATAGGACATAGATTGTTGGGCATGCTTTATATTTGAAGGACTTTAGGAAGGATTGCCCCATGGTGGTCCCATGGGGATGGGCATAGTAGTTTATCTGGGGTTCCATTGATTGTGGAAAGAATTACTCCAGATCAACATTCCGGAGGAGAGAACGGATCCCTGCCCAGAATTCCAAGGTCCTGATGCAGAGGAAGTTCCTAGGTTTGCCCCCTGTGCAGAAATAGTACCCTGCATAGGAATAGATTGTCCAAAACTGGGATTGCCCCTAGTCGAGAAAGTGGTTGAAGAGAAGGCGTTGTTGCAAACGTTCCGGCCAAATAAAACAATGTCGAACCCACTGGCATGTTATGTGAAGGTGGTCCTTGACTCCCCGCTCCAAATAAACTATGGTATATAAGTTGCCCGACGGACTGCTGATGCGAGCCATCGAGTGTAGGGGATGAAGGAGGGATATGATCTCCTCCATAAGGGAAAGCATTAAAAGGAGAAGTATTGCCCCCTATGTGACCTTGCAGAGGAGCAATAGAGCTCCCTACCCCCAGACCTGAAGTCTATAAAGTGGAGTAGGAAAGTACAGGACTTGTACCCGAACTAGGCATCCCATATGAGAACGGAGGGCATGTCGCACTTGGTGTGAAAGGGGTTGTGGCTGCCACCAAAGACAGAATCGGACCACTGTGCAATGTAGAAGCGGTCCAGACCATGGTGGCTCGGACCATGGTGTTTAGGAGGTGAAAACTCTCCTGTGGTGACAACCGTAGTGGGAATGGAAGAATTCCTAGAGGGAGTAACAACATTTGTTTCCATTGTTGTGTGCAACACTGTCTGGCACTCGTAAAATTGGATTGGTACGATGAAAGGTGCCAAGAAATCAATGGTTGGGGTTTCAAATGGGCCAAGAGCATGTGCTTCAAGGTCCAAAACAGTCGATTCCTCCGGGTGTTGGTCGGGCACAATTGCTTGTAACCCGGTTGCTTCAAAAGACCCTTGTTGGTCTAGATTTCACCTCAATGGTGGCGGGGGTGGCTCTAGTGTAACCGGCGACAGGCCAAGAAGCCTTTGTGACCGGTGGAGCTTTTGATCCTCCACTATGTGAGAATATCAAAGACACACTAAGGTAGTCTAAACGTTCAAAAGTAACACACACTAAAAAAGTCCCTAGGCGATAAGACAGGCAAACACTAAACTAATTGGAAGAACAATTACAACAACCAACACTAGAGAAACTTACCGGTGCAAGTGCAACTCGAACACGGAATCACCCTCCGGGTATACTCTGCAAAGCGTGGCCCAATGTTTGTCCTAGGTATCACGGTATACCCCCGCAGTCACCTGTGTATGTCCCTAAAAAGATGGGCAACTAGGTTGCCAGCGCGCGAACAGTCACCAGGCGAGTACAGTCGAAAGTCGGGTAGACCACAATGAGCAGGGTATCGAGCTCGAAACCTATCAAGGGTATCGAAATAAAGTGGTCCAGAAGACAACTAAGTACCTCAAACAGATTCGAGACCCACGAAGCCCCATGGAAAATGCAATCAATGGAATCTCAAAACAAGCCCTCTATATGTGTTCTCCACTACAATTGGTCCAGCTTGGAGGGGTTATCTCCGCTACCTTTCCGTACGCGACCTCGTGTTTATCCCCTGTGTTAGAGGGGGGTCCCAGATAACTTTCAATATACTGGACTTAGACACTCCCTAACTCAGACTCCAATGTTTGATTTTAAATGGCCTTGAAGAGTTTCCTCTCCAACCTAATTCAAAGCCCTAATCCTGAACTAGTTATTGAACCCTACAAACATAAAAGTCTAGTAGATTTTAAATTTAGCGTTAATTTTATGGCTTTGTCTTATGTCAAGGGGTATGAAAGTGAAACTAATGATGTGTAATAGACGAAAGCAAAAAATGAATAAAAAAGCTGGAAACAAAACTTTTACTTAATGCAAAATTTCAACAACTTTTCAAAATAAATATTTTTATTTTTCTAAGATTTTGGACAACAAACTCAAAAGAAATTTCACTTGACTACAAGATACTTATGATCTAAGTAAACTACAAAAACTTATGAAATAAATGACTTTTCCCTTGCTAATAATGCAGAAACACACTCTTCAACCAAACAAGAAAATGAAAAGAGATTTTTTATTTATTTAAATGCTTGATAAAGAAAAAAAGGAAAAATACCAACAAGCAAAAAACCAAGAAAAACAATTCTGGCCTAATCGCAGATCGCAAAGAATCGGGTCAAAAATCACACACTAGCAATTTTTTTTTAAAAATGACTCTCACACTTGTCTAAAAACCCTAAAAAAATCTTTTTTATGACAACTTTTAAATGAGAAAAAGCAATCTAAGGGTAAGATCTGACTGCTAAGACAGAGATTCAAACACCTGAGAGGAATAATTCTTATCAAGGGAAAGGATGATTGCCTTACCCTCAACAAAAAGTATCATGTACAAGCACACGACTGTTAATCTAACAACAAGTGTGCGAATGTGCGTTGTATAGAGACATAGGGCATGTACACGCAGGCTAACCTTGTACAGGCCACGTGTATATCTAAACTCTGAGAAAAAATTAAAACGGACAACCCAAAACTAGGAAGAGACTATTGATATTGATAACCAAGATCCCTTGAAGGTTTGGACACTCTTTTTAACAGAAAAAACAAATAATGTAAGGAAAAATGATAAAGCAAAAACAAGCTAAGATAGGACTGCAAACAACCAAGACTCAGACATAATTCCAGAAAACCCCTAAGAATGTCTGATTCTGATAGGGAAGAGGATGACTGCCTCCAAAATTCTCTGGACTCTACACGCTACTGCTACTTCCTCAGCTAGCGTTTGCACGCGGGTTGTAAGAGAGTAGGGTGTGGGTACACACGTGCAGACCTTATGCAAGCCGTGTGTACCTCTGTGAGTCCCGACAAACACAGTCAAGCAAATCAGAGAAAGCTAGTATGGAAAACCAGACTCTCTGCTAGCTCAGACCTTACAGAGACTAAAAGAAAACTAGCAAGAAAAAACAATATTTTTCTAGAAACTACCCAAAATCACATAAAACTCCTAATAACCCTACAAACCTCCCCAATATGTTCGCCAATTCTGTTTTGAGGGAAATCTACTTACAGACTAGCAAATAGGGTTAGACTTTGCATGCAGATATGACCTATAGAAAATCTACTTTCTACCTTTGTCCCCGAACTTAAATCCCATTTCTTTTTAGTAAATGCATGGCTAGATCAACCTACCTCGTTTCAGGCGTTTGATGTCGATCCCTTGTCGCACTTGATTACTTGTTCGTGGTTCTCCTTTCCAATGTTGACCTGCATACAAGACAAGAAACAACTACACATGAATACTACCTATAGAATAACGGGTTAGAAATTCAAACATGTACTTAGCAAATTATGAATAACTCATGAATTGGGACGAGAAAAGAACTTTATTTATTACTTTGAATGAGTCCACTTACAAAAGTTGAGACCAGCCACTGCTCCGCGAACCTGATCCTGGGCTCCTCTTCGACTGTCCTCCAACTGCTTTGCTTTGTATCTCCTTTGGCACAAGGAAGGCTAAAGGGTTGGGACAATGGGAATACGCAAATGGGCAGAGTTTATTTGCTATATTTTTTCTCCTTCTAAATGGGACCCCTACCCCTTCTTTTATAGGCTAGAAGGAGCTAGGTATTTGGACGAACCCTCGGCCATGCATGGCCGGGAGTTTCAGTTAACTCACCCATAGATTTTGTGTTCCATCAGAAACTTTCCTTTTTTCATGCTTTTGTCGGTCCACGCGGGCTATTTTAGGTCAGCCAGTGTGTACACGCGTGCAGTAATGGAGTAGGGAACGTGGGCCTTTATAAAAGACGTTTTTTAAAGAGTTGTTCAACAGTGCTTTGGCAAAGAAGGGATATGAGATGGCCTGATGCCAGGTAAGCATCTGTGGTGCAATTTAGGGTTATAACAGTAGTCAAAGTGGTTGCAAAGAAGAAATTATTTAAATAATAAAGTGAAGTGATGAGTATACTATAAGTCAAAGTAGATGCAAAATAAATTATTTAAATAATAAATTTAATGGAGAACTTACTAATTGTGAAAAGTGGTCAAGTTAAGTGGACAAATGGTTAGAAGTGGGTTAGCCCTAAAATAAGGAAAGTGGGTTAAAATGGTTAGAAGGTAACCCCTTGAGGAAGCTACATGAAAGTATAAATAAGAGGCAAAGGTCTCTCATTTAATCACCTATTGAATATCATTGAATATATATTTTGTGAAAGGTTATTTGCATAGGTATTATTGATAGAGAAAAGTGCGGCAGAAAAAGTTCAGCAAGAAAAGTGCGGCATAAAAATCGCAGCAGGAAAACTGCGAAAAAAAAAAGTGCGACAGAAAAATTGTAGCAAGAAAACTGTGACAAAAAAAGTGCAACAGAAAAATTGTGGCAAGAAAATCGCGGCAGGAAAAGTGCGGCACGAAAATAATGGCAAGAAAAGTGCGGTAGAAAAAGTGTGGTAGGAAAATCGCGGCAGGAAAAGTGTGGTAGAAAAATTGCGGTAAAAAAAGTGCGGCAGGAAAATCGCGACAAGAAGAAAAAGGTATGGCTTTCATATGTATAGTGTTGAACTTATGAATCTAGCTGAGGATTTTCCTTGTAAATCTTTTGTATTCCCTCTTTGAAGTTTAGGGCTTGTTCTAGAATGGTTTTGAGGCATCTCTATTGAAGTATATTATGAGTGCACTTAGTTTGATTTATTGGCATATCTTGTGGTGCATTGTGAAAGACACTGGTTAGTGATATTGGTATATGATTGCCTTATAAATGATACATCCTTGAGGCTACATAAAAGTGAGGTTATTGCACATGGTTTTATGTAAGGGTTTATGGTATTTGGTTGTGGATAGCATGATATATTGCTAGAAAACTTTTGATTGTTATATTGGTATATGTATTTGGTATATGGTTGAGGTACATGGTTGAGACAAGTAGTTGATGAGTTGGCACATACATGAGGTGTATAGTTGATGATGTTGGTACATCTTGATGAGTCATAGTTTATGTGTATTTGATGTATGATTGGTACATATTTGGTGCATGGTTGATGCACTCGTTGATGGTA
>ML824695.1:34810-56008 GCA_009831015.1 Picea engelmannii | reverse complement strand
TATCTTCGATATGAACTGTGGGATTTTGGTCATCAATATCTCCCATGTTTGGAATAGACTCATGCAATTCCAGGTGGTTTATCCCAAGTGCTCTGAAATTCAAATCTGCTAATAATTTTTCCAGGCCTTGACCTTTAACCAGCTTGGTCGGTTTAACCTCTAAGTAAAACTCTTGAATTTTGGCTAACCATCGACCTCTCCTACCGCCACTATCTGGTTGTACCAATATATCTTTGACAGATCTTGTTGGCACATATGCGATTATTCTGGAGTGTAGTACATATGTTATGAAGGCTTTAATGGCTTTCACCATCGCGTAGGCTTGTTTTTCCAGTATGTTGTATCCGGTTTCAACGTATCTGAGACTTTTGCTAAAAAAAGCTATCGGTTGTTCGAAACCTTCTTTGTTCTTTTGCAGGAGTACAACTGCGATAGTATGTTCAGATGCGAAAGAGAAGATCTGGAATTATTTAGTATAGTTAGGGCTAGCCAATACCAGAGCTTCACTTATAGATTTTTTAAGTCGTTCGAATGACGCTTTAGCTTCGATAGTCCATTTGATTTTATTGTCTTTCTTCAACATATCTTTGATCAATTTTACAATTTCAGCAAAGTTAGGGATAAATCTTCTTAAAAAATTTATTTTCCCTAAAAAGGATTGGATTTCTTTTTTATTTCTAGGAATGTTTATTGTATCAATAGATTTGATTCACTTGGGATCGATCTTAATTCCATATTTTGAAACTATATGACCCAAAAGTTTTCCTTCTTGTATAGCAAAATGAGACTTTTTTGGGTTAAGAGACAAACCAAATTTTCTGCATTTTTCAAAGGTTTGTTTGAGATGGACCAGATGTTCTGCATCAGAATTCGAGGAAATTGTTAGATCATCTAAGTAAATAATGAAAAACTTATCTCTCTCACCGATGAATGTTATATCCATTGGTATTTGGAAGGTGACACTTGCATTCATTAAACCAAACGACATTTTATCATACATGAAAGTTCCTCACAGAGTATTGAATGCAGTTTTTTGTTTATCGTCTTTGTGGACAACAATTTGGTTATAACCTGAAAAACTGTCAATCATTGACATTCTATTAGCTCCTAATACTTTTTCCAGGACATGGTCCATTTTTGGGAGTGAGTAATTATCCTTCAGGGATGACCGATTTAAATTTATGAAATCTACGCAGAGTCTAATTTCTCCACTTTTCTTCCTGACAGGTACCATATTTGCTACCCATTCAGAATATCTAAGTGGAACAATAATCTTTGTGTCAAGGAGCTTCTTGACCTATCTTTCTATTACAGGTAAGAGGATAGGATTGACCTGTCTCAACTTTTTTCTAAAAGGTTTGACACCATGTTTCAAGGGAATTTTATGTTCTATCACAGAGGTATCATAAGTCTTTAAATCATCATATGACCAGGAAAATACATCTTTATATTTTTTAAGCAAATCAACATATTTATTCTTTACCTAAGCTGGAAGGTATTTAGATAGCTTGACTATCTTAGGTTCTTCTTTAGTCCCTATGTCACAGTCTTCGACTTCCTTAGGCTGAGGTCATAGAGTAGACTTCAAGGGTATGTCATATTTGTCAAACAATCTTTCTAGTGGTATCATACCTCTGGGTATCTGATTATTCTTAAGTACTAGCATCCAATGATTTGCAATCTTATCTTGGAGCTTTTCAGGATCTTCATCTTCTTGCATGATCCAAATGGGATCGTTCTAGTTTTCTTGATCTATATGAGTCTCGGAGAATTCATCAACCATTTCTAAAAATTGTTTAATCTTCTCATCGTCTTCAAAGACCTACTAGTGTTTCACATCATTTGGGATTGATGGTGTGTGTCTCATCTCTATGTGATACTTTAGCTTTAGGACAGTAGGAGGCACAAATGTCGCAACTTCTTTGGCCAAGGAATCTGCCTGTTGATTTTCCATTCTTGGGATGTGATGGATGTTGAAAGATGAGAAAAAATTCTCGATTAGATCCCAGGCACAATTTTTGTATGACCTTAATCTCAGATGTCTAGCCTGATATTGTTGCTTTATTTTCTTTATGATAAGTTCTGCATGACCATAAACTATTAGATTTTCAATTTTTAGTTTTCTAGAAGCCTCTAATCCTAAAACCAGAGCCTCGTATTCATAGACATTATTTGTATAATCGATTTCCCAATGTAGTCTGTATGAGAAGTCAATGACATATTCTTCTTTGGGTGCAAAAAATAACACTCCTGCCCTTGCCCCTTCGCAGGACGAAGCGCCATCAAAAAATATTTTTCAAATACCTTTTCTAGTATTTACATTTTTCTGTGTTTTTTCTAATTTTTTATTTTCCTCTTCTATACAGTCATCAAAATCATCGTCTAAAGATAGAATACATTTTCCTAGATCTCGATCAACGACATAGACTGGATAATTATTTGGGTTTTGAGGGTCACTTACATTATATGCCAGTCTAGTCTCTTTGTATAGTCGAGTAAATTGTCCACCAAAAATCGGGATAGTTGTGTATGTCATGTCTAGTTGAAGCGATCCTCTGAGTTTTGTACCCTAGGACCTGGATAAAAGTATGCCATACTTGGAAGGTACGTCGGAAACAACTACATCCATAAGGATTCTCTTTATCAGAACTTGTTCAAGACTTACTACTAGATCCTTGATCATGCCTAGACATTTAAACTTTCTAGAATCAAAAGAATATAAATCTCAGTAAGGTCTAGTGATTTCAAGGCCCAACTTTTCCATGATAACTTTAGGAATTAAATTGTGGGAGGCCCCAGAATCTAACATACAATTATGAAGTAAATGATCATGCACGATTAATGTAATATAGAAAGGAGCTACAGGATCCTTAACGTTTTCGATATGTAGACCAAACATAATTGTAGGATTTTCATCCTCTAAATTTATTACATCTGCATGACATTCTGCATCTGAGAAGTTAATCATTTTAGCGATCTGTTTTTTATAAATTAGATTCTTAGCAAGCTCAACCAGAGGCATGGGGATCTTAATTTTGTTTATTTCATTTTCTAAACTAAAACCTCCCACCGTTTTTTCGCATTCCCTAGTATAAGTTTGTGTTTCTATATTTTCAACCTTTTTGGTTTGTGTTTCTTTGGTTTCAACCTTTTTATTTTGGGCAACTTGCTTTTAAACTGTTTGTTTAGTTTGGGCAACCTGTTTTTCAATTGTTTGTTTAGTTTGGGCAGCCTCACTCATTTTGTTTCTTAATAGGATTTTTTTTGGTGGAGCACCTGTAGTACTTGTTTCTCTGGGCCTTAGATTATACTTCTATTGAAGTTAGACCATTATGGAGTCAACGATTCCTTGATATGCAGACTCTCCCAGGTTATTTATAATTTCCTCATTGCTAAACAGGGGTTCTTGTTCTAGCGATTTTTCGTAGTCCTGTCTAGTTAAATGAGGCTCATGGTATCCATCACCAAATTTATTTACATCCTCTTCTAACCCTTCATAATCATGTATATCGTCTCCTATAAAATTTTCTGACTTAAACGGAGCTTGAATTTTTTTATCTTCATTTTTTATTTGTTTCTGCTATGTTTGAGCATTGGGATTTCTCTTGAAATATTTTCTAGAAAATGGGTCGGATTTGGCTTGGTATAGTTCCATTCTAGAGATTTTATTGGATAAATCTTTAATTATTGTATCCATATCATCCATTTTTTCTTCCGTGGATTTTTCGGATCCTGAGGATCTTGTTTATTCTCTAAAGCGTTTTGATTCATTGGTTCTTGTCTCAACCTTGGATTTTAGTTTACCTAATGCCATCACATTCGACTCTATTTCTACAACGTCATATTTCATTCCCATGAGGGTAACATATCTTCTTTCCCTTAAAATTAGGGCAAAGTCGGGCTCAAAATCCCCTGCGAATGTCGCTTTAGCTGCGAGTTGAGAGGGTTTAACTTTTGCTCGGATCTTATGATAGAGTTTGTTCAACCTCTAGGTGAAATCTAGGGCTGTCTCTGAATTCTTTTTCCTCGGAGCCCCAAATTCTATCAGATAGTACAAGTGGTCTTTCTTTTCCCCCCACTGTCTCAAAAAATCATTTTCTAACTCATTGTAAGACCTTAGGGATCCTACCGGGAGTCCTCTAAACCATATTCTTACTTTCCCCTAAAAAAATTTCTCTAGGAATCTTGATTATACATATTCATTTTTAATAACGAGGATATCAACGAATTGGTCGAAAAAGGTTATTTTCTCTGTCGCCATTAAATCTCCCTCCCCTGTGAATTTAGGTAAAATTTTCATGTAATTTCCAGGTAGGTCATGAAGGACAGGAGGAAGGATTAAATGGGCATATCTAGCAACTACTTTATCAAAAATCCTAGGGGGTGGAGCTGGTCCTTAACCACCCCCTCCTCCAGCACCATCCCCACCTCCAACGCCACCCCCGCCTACAACGCCACCTCCTCCGGCAACACCAACTCCAACCGCAACCATTAGAAATCAGGGGGATGAAATTCGAGAGTTAAAAAGCGGGTTCTCAAAAACTTCTAGAGACTGAAGTGGTGACCTTTCAACTTCCTCAGAATGAGGTGACAAGAGATCTATAAAATGATCGTTAGGAGATGCAAAGTCTAAAAGAGGAGGGAAATGAAAATGTGGATTGGTTTCTTCAGAGTTACAAGATGTATAGATTGGTGAACCAACAGGAGACAAACCAGGGTATAAAGTATACTCTTCAAGATTTTGGATAACCAAAACCTTTGCTTCGGGTGAGGATGGGGTAGGTAGAAAGGTAACGATAGTTGATATGGAAGGGGACCTTTTATTCAGAATGTTTGGCGAATCAGAAGGGTCAGACTCAATCTTTATTTTGGGTACAACTTTCTCCAGGTTCTCGCGCCTAAGTTTTGACTGGCTAGTTGAGGCTTCTGTAGAGGGCGTTTGTCTAATATTATTTTCAGTGGTTGATTCTTCATCGGGAACCTTAGT
The DNA here is from genome assembly GCA_009831015.1 of Picea engelmannii. Lineage (NCBI taxonomy): Eukaryota > Viridiplantae > Streptophyta > Pinopsida > Pinales > Pinaceae > Picea > Picea engelmannii. Next base: position 51,021 of record ML824695.1, on the reverse strand, counting down.
ATTGATTTGTGTGACTTATGGTTGGTATTTCTTACTTGTCGACGCGGTAGTCAACTTGAGGTATCCCTTTGGTTTTAACAACCTTTCAGGATCGGATACAGGGGTGGTCTATTGATCGTCAGGGATCTTCCTAGTATTCTTTCTACCGAATGCCAGTTTAATGATGGTGGAGTCACCAAGTGAAGGATAAAGGATAGCCTTAATACAATATTCAATCTTTGTTCACTATCAAAGACAAAATGTTTTCTTGTCATTTTCCCAGGGAAAAATAACTTTGTTTCTCCGTACCCGGTAACAACGCAAAAAAGATGTTGGTCCTGAGATTAAACTTAAGTCTCAAATTATAATGTCGAGAATCAGGAAAGTTGTTCAATAGTGTGTTTTAAAATGTTTTCCTACCTCAATTGTATGAGAAAAAATCCTTAATGAAATTAACCATGTAACAGCCAGAGGTCGTATTTTATATTTGAGTCAAAATCAAAATAATAGATGATGTGAAGGAAAATAAAAAAACTATGAAACAAAGTAGGGAATCAATTACATAAGAGTCCCACCTTATTTGCAGTAGAAGAAAATAGATTAGTATAACCTTGAATAAAGAATAAAAATACAACAATTCACACAACAAGAAGATCTTGTATTACTCACAGTAAATACAGAGAAAAGGCTACTTAATCAATAAATTATTGATACGATATGATTTCAGTAGTTGTATTACTAAATTGGAATCAACATTTATTCAGGAATACATAAAGAAAAATGAGTAATGGAAGACAAAGAGACACATAACCTAGATTTGAACAAAACTTGGAATCCATGTCTGCACTTGTATTAATACTCTATAAGGAGAGTCTTCTCTGTTACAATTGGCAAGAAGCAACTTGAAATGAGTCTTTGATTTATTTATTTATACAAAATGTCTCAACTTGAAATGATTGGACTTCTCATAGAAAGTATTAAATATTACAACATGCAAAACTGAAAGGTTACATCTACACCTCCTTTGTCTCTTTGTCTGCACACATAGACTTTTCTTCTCCATATCTTCCAGCTTGGAAATAGTTGGCACCTGAATATGACTTGTGTGAATATTATGCTCAAATTGTCTCATTTATTTTCAGATGTGTTGGCTTTCCCGTGTTTGACACACTGGATACATCTTATTACTAACTGCATTACTAACTTGGAAGGTTATGTCATTTCATTTTCCTTGAAAATATACAACTTCTTTTCTATATGAGGCAACCTATCCTGCATTTTTATTGCTTCCAAAGACACAACTTGTAGCTGTAAACTGGGATTTACAATCCACTTGTTAACCTGGATAAGGTCGATTTGTTTCAATTTTTCGATGGTCGTTCGGGCTTCTTTTATGATTTTCTTGGAATTAAGTTGATTTTTCGCTACGTCAATATACCCCAACGCCTCGGAGATACTATCTCTTTCAACGTCCAACAACCCTTTGTCAAGTGAAGATAATGCTTCTTCACAAGCCTTATTTACTTCCCGGGACAATCTTTTTCTTTCATCCAGATTTGCTTCCCAGGTCTTTAGGATTATGTCGCCTTGAGTTTGCTCGAAAAGAGACAATTGAGGGGCCTTTGCTACTTCATCCTTTGTTTCTATTAAAATGGATTCCTGGAATGTAGCTTGAGCTGAAATGGCTTGTCGCTCCTTAATGTAAATGTTATTTAGAGAAAGGTTTTCCACCTAATAACAATGTTGAACTGCTTCTACTTTCGTGAAAAGGTTTCGCTGGGTTAATTCTAGCTTTTCGTGCACCTCCAATGCCTGAGCTCGGAAAACTACCATCTCCACAGTTGTAACTTCAACTTAATCTATCTTGGCCCGAAGTTGTTTGATCAATTCTTCTTGCTGAGTGGCTAATTCTCTATTGGCCTGTGAATTTTCATCAAGGCTAGTTTTGAGTTGTTGAATTTCCTGTCTGTCACAGGCTCTGGTCTTTTCAAAATCCTTATTCATCTCATTTCTCACATATATTTTTACGGTTGTCATCTCGTCCTGCAAATGTCTTACTAATAGATTTCTCTATTTAAACTGCTACGCTAGATTCCATACTGAACACTAATTTGTCGTGGCAAAATCTCCCAATGAGTCGGCCATTTCCATAGCGAATTCTATCTAATCTAAGGCCTGTCCATCATACAACACTCTGTGTCTTTTGGCAACTGCGTCGTCCTTTTTATGTGTCTCTCTTTTAACTATGCCCTCCTCTTCTTGTTTAAAAAGAAGTTTGAGGGAGGTATTTCCTCTTCGGCAATAGGAGTAAGGTCTTCTATAAATATGACTTTGACATTTGGATTTCCTTGGCTTGAATGTAAGGGTATTAATTATTTGATAGGGATACCTATCTTGGTGGACAGTTGTTTCCCTGCTATGTTAGTAGTCGGTTTATTTGGTGTGGATAGTGATGTATCCTTTCCCTTTTTTATCAACGCTTCAGATTGAGATTTTGCTTGATCACCTGGTGGATTTGACAATGTAGTGTCCCCCTTCTGCATTAAAAATTCAGTTTTCTTTGGATTCTCTTCAGCATCATGTTCGCTGGAACCTCTTGTTTCTAAACCCTGAGTCGTAACTTCCTGTATAGATGGAGGTGTCTAGGTTTCTCATTGTAATACTTTAGGCAAACTATTTCTTTGGTGTCTCTGTAAATTGTAGAACTCAGCTAATTGATCTGGAGCCAGAGTTCGGACTCTGTTCAACACTTCCTTGTACGACCTTACTCCCCGAAATATTCATCCTATTGGGAATCTTCCTGCTCGTATCTCTTTAGATTGTATAGAGCCAGGTGGTTTGTCATGATCTTTTGGGGATCATGCTTCTTGAACTCAATATCAACCAGCTTAATGTCTTATAGGGCTGTGGTCTCCCCTTTCAGGTGGCCAAAATCTAATAATGAGAACATACCAATTTATAAAGGGAAGGTTGGCCATACCTTTTTCTGCTCTAATTTTAATTATTTATTGATTCCCCCTATCACAGTTTGATATGATACCTCTCAGGACACCAACCAATATGGTATAAACTTTGGTAAAGCATGTGGAGGAACTAAACACCCATAAACCCTGATGTAGGAGAAATGTTCCTCAATATACCAATCCGCTATTTTCCCCAGGTTGGTCATGATATTGGCTGAAATCCTGGGGGGCGAGAAACCGTAGAGAGCGATATGCATCGGTACAACCACATAGTTGCATATTTCATAGAATAAATATTTCTCTTTATCCTCCCACATCTTGGAGTGATAGAAATGTATGGGCTCAACGCTAGTCAGAGTCCAGCTCCAGCTCATCAAAAGAAACAGTGTCATAAAACAAATGGAATCATAATGTATGCCGACATGTAGAAAGGAACAAGTTTCTCTTTGTATTTAAATAATTGATACTCTGTGATTCCTTGAACAAACTGTCCGATAATATCTTGGCCCAATTGAAAGAAAAACCTTCTGCAACTTCATGCATGATTGGTACCCATGGTAACAGGAAGTGAGCAGAGTTTTCTTTCTCGAAAAGTCTACATAACATCATGGCTACATACATCATATGAACGTCTAATGATGTAGTGGCATATATGCCATGGTTGTCTTCTCTGAATTTCTCAGGGCATGCCCACCGGTCTTTGATTAAGTCAAGGTAGTTCTTTCCATATTGTGTGCACTCTTCTTCGTCGAACTCTTTTAGGAAAGAAACATTTTAACTGTGTTTGAAAACTGGGGATAATTTGTACATCACCTGTATATTCTTCGGTCGGAAATACCCAACAACAACTTTCTGTGAATTGTGGATGCTCCTAGTTGATACGTTAACATTCTCCAGGGCCTAGTCTATCATGTCATTATACGGCATGAGCCTCGACCGCACAACTATTTTATGCAGCTCTGATTGAGCTATATATTTGAACTTCATCGCCTGAGTTTTAGTCACCTCATAGACTGATTCTTCCAGGCAGTTAATCAATTCGTGTTGTAGGATATCAAACACCTGCGTCTAGGTTTTCACGGTATCTACAGCTCTCGGTGAGGTGTCTGAGAGGACATATGCATTCGGGTTCGTGCTTTCACTAACCGCTTTAGCTATTTTCGACGCAACCATGATAGTAGTAAGCTCAAAACTGTGCTACCTATTATAGGGAAACACGTAAATTTCTTAGCTTGCTAAAACTTGTTGTTCTGCGAGAAATGCAAATTAGAATTCAAAATCCAATATCATTATTCACCTTAAGTGTATTGACTTTACGAATACCTTTACTGACAATGTACACTTTCCTTAATGAAAATATCTAGGCGGTGATCCATGATCTTATTTGAAATAATTGTCGTATATTCATTATTAATGCCATTAATGTTTGGAGGTTTTCGATCGGGAGGTTGGATGAATAAAATTTGAATTTACCCGAGCTACGATTTAGAGAAAAATTAATCAAGAGATAATAGTATTTATCCCATTAACTAATCGTATTTAACTTTAAGTCTTTTCGAGTTTTCAAACTTCGACATATTTGATAATAGCTCGAGATAGGATTCCCAAAACTCAAAATCGTGAAGCAATTAATCATCGAATAATTATATTTAATATTAATTAACCTTGCTTAGTGTTTAAGGTATTTCGGGAGTTCGGAATTCACAAACTTAGAGCGTGATGAATGACGAATATCCAAACTCCAAACACGCGAAATTATTATTTAACTTTTAATTGGGGTTAATCCTTTAGGTATTTATCGCTTTGCATGTCAGCAATTTAAATTTATTTAATTTCCAATAGGTCACTACCCATAGTGATGTGTCAAAGCTTACGAAGGTATACGTGTATGGTGACTAGGATTTTTTGAACACCTTTCAGGTATTGGGACTTTGAAGTCGCAACATGAAAAAATGCCCAAAGCATGAAACTCCGAAGTATGGGACTCCGAAGTAGTCTCTAGTGGATTGACCCTTTAATATTCATGCGGCTCCAAAACACTCGGGGAAAAGGAATTGTTCGATTAGTAGGTAAACTTAATTAATGATGGACCTCATGTGTGCTTTAAGGCTAAAAAACGAAATTGATTTATCATTTGGAAACCGACTCCGAGTTAGAGTAAAAAAGGTAGGGTAAAGCTCCATGCTTATAAGTTTAAATGTGTTCCAACAGAAGAGAACATTGATATTAGATGTAAGAAAGTATGGCTAAGAAAACACGAAGAATAGGTGAACAAAGACCAGATCTCAAATATTGCAAGATTGGCAATAAAACGAGATGAAGAAAATTCTACAGAGAAAAATAAAGATGCCAGATACATAAAGGTTTGGAAAAAAATTTAAAGAAAAGAAGGACAGGTAAATAAGGAACAAGTTCAAGAGATTGTATTTTCACGCATTGTAGTGAAAGATGAATCCGCAGACAGAAAGAAAGAATTTTGAGCTCAGAGAGATGATGAATCTACCAATGAAGATGATGATGAATACATATCAGAGTAGGAATTGTTCTGAGCCATCCGGCTTAGAGACTCCCAGGTAACATGAATATTAGACAGGGGGAGTCTATGCGATAGCTATAACAGACCAAAGAACCATCCTTTGAGCAGCTTGCAGAGTTTGAATAGACACATCTAGAGCAGTCAGTTAGCAGAAGTACAATCAGTGGTAGTAGTGAATACTTCATGATAGTACACTGATAAATGGGTCAACATTTTGGACAATTGTGTAGTAGAATCTTGGATAGTATGGACAGAGATGGATTCATAAGAACACTTAGCAGGTTTGGACAGATATATGACAGTGGACGAGAGCATGGATTCATAGATTGGTTCAAAGAGTGGTTCAGAGACAAAGGAACATTATCATAATGGATGATAATTTCACAGGAAACGACTCGAAAAATGATAATGGATTCAAAAATGACCAACATTTTTTGGACACATCCAGTGCATACAATAGTTCAAATTCAAAATAGAGTAATGCTCATAAACAACAATTACAAAAATCCCTACGAGCTATGGAAAGCAAGACCAACAAATGTCAAGAACTTTAGAGTATTTGGAAGCACATGCTACATCAAAAGAGAAGATGGCAGAATGGGAAATTTTGACTCTCGTGTGGACAAAGGAGTACTTGTTGGTTACTCAAGTACAAGGAAAGAATACAAGTGTTACAATATGAGTTTGAACAAAGTTGTGGAAAGAATCAATGTAACAATTGATGAAATAGGTGGACAAGAATTAAAGGAAGAAGAAAATGAATCAATGGAACAACTTTATGAAGAAGAAGCAGAAGATGAAGAATAAGTCTACATTGAACAACTAGAAGGATTTCATTTGTCAGAGAATGTAGATTACGTGTGCAAATTGAAGAAGACCTTGTATGGTCTAAAACAGTCTCCTAGAGCATGGTACTCTAGACTAGATAAATATCAACAACATACATGGTTTAGAAAAGGAAGTGCAGACAACAACCTCTACATCAAGGTAACTCAAGATAGTATTTTATTAATTGAATTTTATGTTGATGATATTATTTTTGGAAGCAATGATGACAGGTTAAGCCATAAATTTGCAAAGGATATGCAGAATGAATTTGAAATGTCATTACTCGGAGAACTATCCTTCTTTTTGGGTCTTCAGATATGTCAAAGCAACCAAGGAATTTTTATTTATCAAACTAATTATATCAGATAAAGGTTAAAGAGGTTCGGAATGGAAGATTGCAAACTAGTTACCACTCCTATGCAAACCAGTTGCAAGTTCAACAAAGATGATGATTCAAAGTCTACAGACCAGAGTAATACAGGTCAATGATTGGTAGCTTACTATATGTGACAACATCCAGACCAAATGTAATGCAAGAAGTTGGATAGGTTTCATGATTTCAAAGAGCACCAAAGTTATCACATGTATTAGCAGTGAAGAGGATTTTCGTATATCTCAAAAGAACATAAGAGTTTGGATTATGGTATCCAAAAGGAAAGGATCTATCACTTATTTCCTACACGGATTAAGATTGGGCAGGTTGGATTGATGATCGATGAAGCACAAGTGGAGCAACATTCTACTTAGATATACAGGTTGAGTATGATGAGCCCATTCCAATCTATTGTGATAATACAACCGCCATCAATATCTCAAAGAACCTGGTGATGCACTCCAAGACGAAGCACGCTCCAATAAAGTATCACTTTCTAATAGAACATGTTGCAGAGAAGAACATCAGAGTTGAATATGTGGGCACAAAGGAACAAATGGCAAACATCTTTACAAAACCACTTCCAAGGGAAGACTTTCAGTAACTTTGCCAAAGACTCGAAGCAATTTCTACTCCAAAATGAATGATTTTAAATGATTATCTTATATGTCTTATATTTACACGAGGAAGCACCATAAAGAGGACAATTCATGTTGGGATATCAGTTTCAGGAAGAGTTCAGTCAAGGGGAGCAGCCCCAGATGGAAAGATTCGTTTTCCATTGATGACAAAGGGGGAGAGATTTATCAGATGCAAAGGTAAATGCTTGGAGAAAGATCACAGAGACATGGTTTTAGGGGGAACGATGGTCACAGGGGGAGAATGAGTGATATGACTTCAATATTGCATCAAAGTATTTCCATCAATGCCAAAGGGGGATATTGTTGATTATTTGGGTTGGTTTTCATTGATGTCAGCCCTTGAAGAAAGTCTGGTAGATAATTCTAGTAGCACAAAGGTTTGGGTAATGGACCCAAGTTTGTTTGATGTATAATGGTATTATTTTTAATATATTTGAATATAACAATATTCTATATGAATAATACATGTCATGCCATTTCTAGTGGTATGTGGAATGTCACATAACTCCTCACGGTTAGAGAGTTATGGCCATGTGAAGTTGAAGAAAAATCATGAGTCATCTAGAAGCCCCAAAAGGTCAAAGAAGAAATTATTTAAAATAAATAATAAAGTGAAGTGATGAGTGTACTATAAGTCAAAGTAGATGCAAAAGAAATTATTTAAATAATAAAGTTAATGGAGAAGTTACTAATTGTGGAAAGTGGTCAAGTTAAGTGGACAAGTGGTTAGAAGTGGGTTAGCCCTAAAATAAGGAAGGTGGGTTTAAATGGTTAGAAGGTAACCCCTTGAGGAAGATACATGAAAGTATAAATAAGAGGCAAAGGTCTCTCATTTAATCACCTATTGAATATCAATGAATATCTATTTTGTGAAAGGTTATTTGGGAAGGTATTATTGATAGAGAAAAGTGCAACAGAAAAAGTGTGGCAAGAAAAGTGCGGAAAGAAAAGTGCGATAGAAAAATTGTGGCAGGAAAACCGCGGCAGGAAAACCACATAAAAAAAATTGTGGCAGGAAAACTACGACAGAAAAAGTGCAGCAGGAAAAGTTCGGCAGAAAACGTGCAGCAAGAAAATCGCGGCAAGAAAATCATGGCAAGAAAAGTGTGGCAGAAAAAGTGCGGCAAGAAAATCGCGACAGGAAAAGTGCGGCAGAAAAACCGCAGCAGGAAAAGTGCGGCAGAAATACTGCGGCAGAAAAATCGCGGCAGTAGAACGGTACAAGAAGAAAAAGGTATGGTTTTCATATGTGTAGTGTTGAACTTATGAATCTAGTTGAGGGTTTTCCTTGTAAATCTGTTGGATGACCTCTTGGAATTTGAGGGCTTGTTGTAGAATGGTTTTTAGGTAGATCTATTGAAGTATATTGTCAATGCACTTAGTTTGATTTATTGGCATATCTTGTGGTGAATTGTGAGAGACACTTGTTAGTGGTATTGGTATATGATTTCCTTATGAATGATACATCCTTGAGGCTACATAAAAGTGAGGTTATGGCACATGGTTTGATGTAAGGGTTTATGGTATTTGGTTATGGATAGCATGATGTATTTCTAGAGAAATTTTGATGGTTATATTGGTGTTGGAACAGGGGCAAACCCAGGGTTCAACGCTACACCAACGCACCAATGAAACCCTAACTACCGACCCTTTCAACAACACTTGCGAAGTAGATGAAGTCTCACCCGAGGTAGAGGCAGGGGTGGTTGCAGGACTCAAGTGTCTGCAACCTTAGCTGGGACACATATATGTGATTGTAATACTTAACAAAGCACTTAGCATAGACAATTCATCAATATCAAACCACGATGATTTCCTTATGAATGATACATCCTTGAGGCTACATAAAAGTGAGGTTATGGCACATGGTTTGATGTAAGAGTTTATGGTATTTGGTTATGGATAGAATGATATATTGCTAGAGAAATTTTGATGGTTATATTGGTGTTGGAACAGGTGCAGGCCCAGGGTTCAACGCTACAACAACGCACCAACAAAACCCTAACTACCGACCCTTTCAGCAACACCTGCGAAGCAGATAAAGTCTCACCCGAGGTAGAGGAAGGGGTGGTTGCAGGACTCAGGTGTCTACAACCTTAGCTGGGACACATATATGTGATTGTAATACTTAATAAAGCACTTAGCACAGACAATTCATCAATATAAAACCATTATCTACTACGTAGATGAAATAGAACATCACATCATTCACTCAGATCTGATGTATCTAAGCACTTATCATAAAGAGGTAGATTAAATCTAGCATATTCAAGCACTAAGCATATTCACATAGGCAAGATCTACAACCATATACATCATTAGCACAAAGCATAGACAAATATATATATCTATATCAAAGCAATTAGCAAGTAAATACATAAACACATCAAGACATCGCACAGAGCAGGGAAACGCGGCATATACGTGGTTCACCCCCACTCTGGGGCTACGTCCACCAACTCTTCTTCTTTATTATCTTCAATCATTCATCTACATGCACAGAGCCACAAATCTCTACTCCGCATAAGACAGGAGATCTGCGCGCACCTTGCCAGATCCTTCTTCCCTGAGCTAGGTCTAGCACAAAGCCTTCACAGTCTGTTACAATCACTTGCACTTAGCTCTGCAATTCTCACACAGTATGCACAAATCCTTTACAATCCATACTTGCACTTAGCACTTATCACTTATCTTATCATCTAGCCTACTTACATCGCCTAGCTACTTATTTATACTTTACAAAATAGGCCTAAACATGGGTAAACCCATGGGCCGACATCCCATACCTGTTACATAATCCCAAATCCCAAAAAGGACCCAAAAATGGGCTGAGATCCTGCGATATCAGCTTCATCTTGTGCTCCATATTCAGCAAGCTGTCGAAGTCCCAAAATAGGTCAAACTTGACCAAGGATCTCCCAAAACTTGGTCAAGGGTCAATAGGCCCCCAAAAATCACCTTTGACTCATCCCGAATCACTCTGATCTGGGTAGTTCTGCTTAAAAAACCTCAAGTCTGGCTCAAGCTGCTTCGACTTGTTGTTGTGCCATGACCTCTTATTCAACAAACTCTTGGATGACTGCATCAATATTGACAGGTCCATCAGGCATTTATCAGCTGCAGTGATAACCTGCTCCAGTTCTGCTCCTCGACCTTCGACCTCTGTGAACAATTGGTAGGCCTTATCTTGTACAGGTTGGATCCTTTGAGTTACTTCCATAACTCTACTCTGGATAGTGTGGATCTGTTGTTGGGCGGTGCGTTTCTCTTGGGAGCGCTTCATTCTTTCCACAGCTGACAGGGGCTTCAATTGTGCCTGTATCTTTTCGTCTTGATACTTTGCCTCTTGGAGCTGCGACTCTAGTGCCTTCAATTTTGTATTTTCAATGAGTTTCTCATAGGTCTGGTCATTGTGATCAGTAATTTTCTCCCATTCCATAGCAAGGGATTTTATTCTCTCAATTGCGCTTCGAGCAGTTTCTTCTCTTTGATCCCTGACATCCTATGGAGTCTCGGGCACTGCGCGGAGCTCTAAGTCTGCTATACATTGTTGTAACTTCTAGATGACTTCTGCGAGTTGTTCTACTTGTTGTGTGACTCAATCCTCTACGTTTATCTCTACAACTGTCACAGAGCGAAGTGCTCTATTGACCGCTTCTTTTACTTCAAGTTGCTCTGCGAGCAACTGTTCTTTTCCTTGTTGTATCTGTGCTTTCTCCTCATCGAACTTCGCGTGGAGAGAAATATTTTCCTATTCTACAGTTTGACACTTCTCTACAAGTACTCCTTGTACTTGTGTTAAAGCCAGGGTGGCTTGTTCTATTTCCTCTTGTGCTCGGCGAAGGTGAGCTTTAACGGTATTAGCTAGTCGGTGGAGTTGGGCTGACTCATCTCCCAACTTTGGTTCTCCAGATGGAAGGGGTGGAGTGGGGACTGTGCTATTGGAATGAAGGGACTGTTATACCCCTTGGAGTTTGTTCGCGTTCGAATCGTCACCAGGTGAGCAAAATGGAGAACGCTCTGCATATCCTGTTGGGTTCATCAGGACAGAACATCTGTGGCAGCATGGGGTTAACAGAAAGCAAAACTAAATACAATCTAATTATCAATTAAAGAAAATAACACTACGAAAATAAACAAAAACATAAAACATCAAACACATGAGTCATCAATGGTTTCAGGCTTGATATTATTAATGAAACCAGAGCACACGCTGAAGACAGAGACAGGGGTTCCCTCTCCCTCCAGCGGAAGGTCCTTCGGGGCCCTCAACACAATGCTTTCCTTACAAAGTGAATAGAACTGAACTGAGTGGTTAAAGAACTCTGGGTTAGGCCGCTGATGGATTGCTTGTCAAAGACTGAGCTCTGAATCATCTGGACAGCGTAACGATGCTTCAAATTCTCTGCTAAAACAGTGAGTCTTCACGGCTATTTATATCATTTTTCCAGGTGATCACGTAACCAACTTCCGGTGTGAACACGGACCTGTTTAGGGTTCACTTAGGTCATTAATTCGCCGAATTTGCAGAGCCGACCCTGATTCGAGAGTCAAATCATCTTGGGGGGCGGTCCATAGGCGGTCGGGAGGTTGACTTATGCAATTAATGCGTCGTATTAGCAGATGCGCGGGTTTTTGTGTTGACAGGCGCGCGTCGGGCGCGCATGCGCTAGTAACACGTTTTTGTCCCGCGCATATGCGCGCGCATCAAGCTGTTGTAAAGTGCCCTTCAATTTTTGGTTACTTTGTATAGTTTTTGACCCTTCTAGAATGCTGTGAACTTAATTCAGTGCCATGAATGACTTCATTGCTGTTTTGATGATGTGGAGTTCTTGTCGCCATGTGCAGACAAAATTTCAGTGATAACAGATGCCCCCTGATGGATGAGGTTAGGAGCATATACGTATAGCCGAAATCCATCAATGTTTCTTCTACTGAGAATGTTGTTGTAAGGGAAAGCAATAGTGGGACCCTTCGGAGTGATCCATTGGAGGAAAAAGGAACCAGTATCTCGACCTTCTGAGAGACGTGCATGAAAAAATATACAACTGTGTACAAACGAGGCGGGCATGCCCCATGCTCGTGTGATGTAACTCTAACAAAAGATGACGGAAGTGTTGGTGTAGACAACTGCAGCGCCCTCAGGGGTGGAAAATGATAAAGGCAGAAGACAATTCTGCAACGGAACATACTCTGAATAACAGGCAATGATCGTTGTAAGAAGCAGCGACGATGATGTGGGCATTGATGGCCCTACCAAGTTCAGAGGTCTTCGGCAACTTACAAAAAGAACTGCAATAGTCGCAAAGTAAGACCCACCATAACATGAGAGAGTGTTGGCATCGAATGTTATGGGGGCCAACGACAGCAGGGAGCAATGTTGTTTCTCCCTGTGTCGTCTGAGATCTCTCATTAATAGAGAATGAGAATCAAGATACTGTCTCCCTTCTGGAAAAGGGTGTTGATGTCGACAAAAGGGGGACGCGACTCCCAGAAGCAAAAAAGGTACTCTGTGGAATCTATGGAGGTGATGAAGTGGCAGAGGTACATGGACGAAGTCAAGACGTGGAATGACTCAAGACTGCCCTTGGTTGGAGGATATATGAGAGAAATAGTGGTCGCAACCGTGTAACAAGGTCGAGTGTCAGGGGGACGACAAGACCAGGGCTAAGTTGTGCCAGAGGCAGGGCAAGGTAAACAAATTCAGAGGGTAGAGGTAACTGACCGGTGGGGTACTCTGAAGGTATGGATGATGCCAGCAAAGGTAAATGATAAGTACTACTCCAATCCAAGGGTGACATGGGTTGCGTGTGGCCAAAAGGAAAGCAAGTTGCCCACGGTGACGACAAAGAATGTAATGACTGAAGGTAAAGGTGTTTGTACAATAAATCATAAATAATAAATAATGTTGGGGAGAAATATACAAATACAGAAACGGGTGCCCCAGTATGAAATGCGTTCCCCAGGGAGGGCAGAATTGTCACGAGAAAGTGATGACGGGTGGGGGCCCCATTGGCGAGTTTCTGTATGAGATAGGTGAAATGGAGAGAGGTTTGCAGATGGGAAAACTGATGGTGGATGAAATGGTGGGTTCATGATCCTGCGGAGGTGCAGGTAAAAAAGAACATAACCAAAAAAAAACGATGATCTGGGAGTCCATATGGGAAGCTAGAAAAAATGAGGAGAAGAAGTATGTGGTTAATTCACAACATGATGTAATACTACCGGGACTCCCATCCCTAAAGGGTAATGAAAAACAGCATGAGTGTCAAAAGTGAAAAAAGGTGCTATGAATGGGACAACTCATGTGGGTGAGAATGCTACCGGGTTGCAGTACCGCAGATGCAAATGGAGGTTTGGGTACTGCAGAGCCAGGAATGCGGATCCTAAAGGAAAATATCAGAGGGCGTGACTGGAAATGTAAATGCGATACAGTGGGATAGACTACATGCTAGTGATGAATATATACCTGAAGGGATGATGTCGATGACCGAGGAGCAAGTACCTGCACACATAACAACCAAATACCCAAAGTGAACAATATCTGCAGAGTATCAAAGTTATGAGCTTGTATTTGACAAATGTGACAATGCACGTGCGTACCTGGCCATGATGTGAAAAAAAGGGCGCCCCGGGGGCTCCAAGTAAAAAGTGGCCCAGAGATAGCCATGATGTAGGCGGCGGGACGTTGATCCCGTGGCTGAAGACGGTTCGAAAAATGGACGCCGTGGGCTCCCGGAATGGTGAGTGGAAGTTTGGAAAAAACCCTATCTATAGTTGTAGGGCCCACATTGCCACCTCATTTGTACCTGCTGCTACAGTGAGTTCCAGAGAAGATCGAGAGGAGATTCAACGATTATGAGAGCATCAGGCATCCGTTTCCCAGCGTGCGAGATTCAGGTTAGTGGTCTGAACATCCTGCATAGCTATAGGTTTCAAATTTTTGGGCAGGGTAGGTACGGGAGGTCGTACGGGAGTTTTAGGAGGTTTTTGGGTAGAGGGTGGGCCCCAATGCGCGGGCGACTCAGTGGAAGGCGCGCATGAGTGCGCGCTTGTACACTGAAAAAGTGCGCATGAGGGCGCGCCTGTGGGGTATACAGGCGTGCATGAGTGCGCGCCTGTAGGTTGAACAGGCGCGCTCTAGAGCGCGCCTGTGGGTACGACAGGCGCGCTCTAGCGCGCGCCTGTAAAGTGAACAGGCGCGCATGTGTGCGCGCCTGTAGGGTGAATAGGCGCGCATGTGTGGGCGCCTGTGGGGGTAAAACCACGCCTTGGAGGCAAGGTTTCAAGGTGAAAAAATTATCTTATTTGATGTATTGAATTATTCTAAGCTAATATAGGATTCTGGGTTGTGTGTAGGCGATGATCAGTGAGCATGGATGTGCGATGGCGCGAGCGGGACTGGGAGCTGCTGCGGGAGGAGGTGGACGAGGCAAGGCCGGTAGTGCGGGTGTCTTTAGTAGCCAGTGGGTTGCTAAAGTTTTTTGAGTGCCCTCTGATACGGGCCCAGGAGTATTTGCTCCAGTTTCTGATTGAGATGTGGAGCCCTGAGCAACACTGCTTCCTCGTGCGAGGAGAGCAGATCGCCTTCACTGCGGTGGAGGACATCTACTTTTTGATTGGGCTCCCCTTTCGGGGAACACCGTTGCCGGCAGTGCCTGTACTGCGGAGGGATACTGATCTGGCGGAGGTCGCCGAGCGATACTGCTCATACGAGCACTATATGACTGGGTCATCAGTGCGTATCCGTGCGATAGATGTTCTGCTGCATTGTTGCGTAGCAGTGATGATAGTGCGGGTGTACGGGACCCGGGCACCCCACCGGATTAGTGGTAGCGAGCTGATGCTGATGCAGAGGGTGGTGGTGGGCCGTGAGCGGTTCGCCTGGGGTCTGACTCTACACGCACAGATGATTGCGCAGCTGGACCGTTGTCGGTCTACAGGCAGGGGGGAGTTTTCTTTTGGCTCCATCCTGGTGGCCTTTTTCTTGGAGAGGGTGTCGATGTTGCGGCCGAGGGTGGTGTTGGAGGTACCAGGGGTACGAGAGCCACGCTTGAGGCAGTGGTCCGAGATATTGGTTCTCCACGGCGGTGGCGAAGGTGGACATTACTTCACAGAGGAGGCATCTCTGATATGGCGGTAGACGCCGCAGTTTATACTTCAGTTCCCCTATGCTGGGGTAGACTTTCGGGGGGACCCGGATATGGTACTGCCTCCTGGGGAGGTTTTTGACCACAGAGGTATGTTGTGTATTTGTATGTTGTGATTTATTTTGTGATTTTGATATACCAGTGCATATGTTTGACGTATAGACACTGATACCATCTGTTGTTGCTTGTTTGGTGCATGTGCAGATGTGACACCTCGCGGGCATGAGGTGGAGGTGTTCAGAGCACCCGCGCAGTGAGAGCAGGAGAGACCGCCGCGTGCAGGGAGGCGGCCGAGGGATGAGGCTGTTGAGGGACCATCAGGGCCCGAGAGACCAGCGTAGAGGCGCCGCTTTGAGGACCCTGGTGCGGGACCATCTCATGCTCCTCCGACGACAGCCGGAGATGATGATGATCTAGTCCGTCGGTTTGAGACGGTTTTTCGAGACGTGCCTGAGGGCATGTGGACCCGTATCCAGGATGAGGAGTTCCTGGAGCAGTGTATCGGGTTACTGCCACCATGGCGGTCGATCATGCGGTGAGCAGTTGTGCTCGCTGCGATGACGAGTGGACGCCTGCCGCCTGGGTAGGGTGGTCCTGTGGATGTTCCACCACCGCCGCCTGGGGCAGGTCGGGGTGGGCCACCACCTCCTCTGGAGGGAGGGGCAGCTGGGGGTGCATTAGAGGCACCCTGATTGTATGAGGCTTTTTTGTATACCTTTTTGATAGGCTGGTGAGCCGATT